>MU034095.1:49566-110999 GCA_011833715.1 Carcinoscorpius rotundicauda | reverse complement strand
TACGTAATGAGAACTGCTTATCCTGAAAATAGCAAATTTCCTTTTTTTTATAAATGTTATTGTTGTGTATCTTAATTTTTGGAGAACTTGTACAAAAAAGCTAATGCAACCATTGCAACAAAGTTCTTGTGACAATCACTTGTGTTTTTGTTGTATTCTAAAACTGTTCATTTAAAATTTCATTAATTGAAAGTGATTTGTGTGACAAATACTTGCATTTAAGATTGATGTTTTAATGTTGCATTTTTATATCTGAATTAATAACGAAAATATTGTACTTCAACAGAATAAAAGAAGATGTTAGCTGATGCATTGAATAGTGAAAGATAGTCTTGAATAATATAATATGTTGTACTCCATTCTTCACCAGATAAATTCAATATTTTTATCACAAAACTTTCTGGTAGGTTAAACACTCACCTGAAAATGACGTATTTGCCTCATACACATGTGGAGAAATTAATAAACATGGTAGTGATAGATCTATAATTCAGTTACAAGAAGGAAGTAAATTTTGTTTTGTTTTCTTGGGGAGGGGGGTCTGAATGGATATTATTTAGCTTGAAAGTAGCAGATGCTTATTTTTGAAGTATTAAATTTTAACTGAGCAAGTGTTAGCATTGAAGGTTAGATTGTGAAAACGTTTTTAAAGAAAAACAATGACACAGTTGATTTAGATTTGAATATTTCTAGAAATATTCACTACCGTTAAAAATAATTTCAACTATAAGTTCTTCAGTTTGCACATTGCCTGGTTCATTGTTTTTGTTTATAGTGTAATCTGTAAATATTGCAGAAGAGCAGCTATGGTAGTAAGAAAAGTAGTGAAATGTTGAATCATTATTCAAAAATATTTAGACAGTTTGGATTTTTAGTTATAAATATTAAAACTTTAATTCTCTTGGAATTGAATGAAGTCACAAGCTCTATAATCAGAAAGATCTGTAACTTCAAACTTGGTGGGCATAATCAGCCTTGGCTTTTCATGTATAATTTCCAAGTTAATTTTTAAAGTTACTTTTTAAAACAATTTTATACAGATTCATCCAATTAGAGTTTTTAAATGTTTGAACACACACACACACAAAACTACAAAAACTCTCCTAGCTACATTTTCAAGTGTATGTGTATTTTTTCTATACTCAAAATTCCCAGTTAATATCTATGCATTAGAAATTGCCTCATTGAGAGGCTGTCTCTGAGACCTATGTAGTACAACACATTTTCATTCAGTAACTCATCAGTAAGCTTCTCCTAACTGCTTAACTCTTGGAGAAATTTTCTAAATCATTTTAAACCATCACACCAAATACTGGTAGTTTTACCTTGTCAATATCATTCTTACATGATTGTGAATGCAGCTGTCTGTTGTTAACTTTTCTGCTATTTAGCCATTAGAACTATGCATGCTTCGTGGAGGGACTCCTGTCTTTCAGTAGTCTAGACACATGCAATATCCTTGTGAATGTGGGATCATTGAGTATATCTTGTGCAGAATGAACTAATTCATTCAGTGCACATCATAATTGTGATCTACATTCATATTCCATGTTCAGGTTTTGAACACATTCTTATGTCACCTTCACCTAGCTGGCCTGAATGGCTTCTGAGTAACTTCCAGGTTTACTGGATTTGACAGTAAGACACCAGGATTCTGTCTGTCTATTGTGTTTTCAAACCAGTTCCTTGTGATATTAGGTGTGCCTGTTGAGCATCAAGGTCTCTCACTAACTCTTGAGATATCAGATTATATTTCTCTTCTCATACTGCAGACTAGAAAGTAAGCATTAGAGGTTGCACCCAGGCTGCTGTTATGTATACTAATAATCTTTGTCTAGAGGATGTAGGATAACATTGATATAGCTCTTCCATTATTGGCAAAAGCTGTCAGAGAAGGCTGCTTCTCCTAGTCCTTGTATTTTTAGTTTTTACCTGAACCATGCCTTTCTGGTCTTCACAGTAAGAGGTTTTGGAAAGTTCCAGTATGTGATTATGAGTATCAAATACATATTAGTAATAGAAGTTGAATGTAAAAAGCACATTGAAAATATACTGTAAAATAAAATATTCCTTTGGAATGAGAATAAACAAAGAGCAGTGGAAAAATTGGTTCTCATGTGAACAGATAAAACATTTACAATAATTATATAATTGTTCACTTATCATTTTGCTCTTATGTTCCATATAATGATTATTATTAGCTACTGGGTTAGAAAAGAACCTTCAGGTATCTGCAAGACCAAATACCAATAATTATTTTACACTGCACTTCCAGATCATTTCTCTTGGCTTAAGAGCTTGAAGTGGGTTGTTGCTATCAACTAGGACTAGCTGTCTTTTTGTAATTTACCAGTTCAAAGTTAAGGACAGCTATGCAAGTCTATCTTCTGAAACTTGCATTTTATTTAGCTCTCATACTTGTGAACATTTAAGTTCCTGTGTTTACCTACAAAGGACTCTCTCCCACAAGTATAACTATTTAATTTGAGTTTTATAAAAGCCTGATGCTGGTGTGTGTGTGTGTCAAAATGTTAATTGAAAATGATTCAGAGCAAGAGTGACCTGCCTCTTAACAGAATGGATGGTTGTTCCTAGTTAAACTCTCACTGGTCTTCCTATGTTTACAGTAACTATTGCTCCTTTAATTTTTGCACTTTTATACTTCAAATAAAGCTGACGTGCTTTCATGAAATGAAAACAAAATTGTGGGAAAGTGCAATAATTATGAGAGCAGCTTTTATAAAAACTACATATTTTTCTAATGATAGTTAAGCTGTAGATTTTTTGGAACAAAATAGTTTTTCATAAACTGTAACAATGATAAATAATAGCAAATAAACCCTCATAAGACTTACAACTTAAAATGCATTGTTTGGGATGCAGTTGTCAAAATATCTTTCAACACTTAAGCTATTATCTCAACATCTGTTTTTCACTTAATGCATTTTGGTAAAATTATCTGATTCTTCAAGTTGGACTGGGACACTGGTCCCATTACCAAAATAGTCTACTCCTTTTTTCTTTTTTTTCTGACATTCTCTCATTCGTTCATGATAATGCTGAAAAAAGATTGTCTTTCCTCTTATCTCTGGTAGTTCATTGATTTTGCCATTGGCTTGGATACTGTTACAAGTCAATCCATTGATGTATTTTGGCCACATTCTCTGCTCTAGTTTTCAGCAACTAAAGCACATTGCCAGTAATATCCATTTCTCCTTGAATACAGACTTGAGTAGCATCATTCTGCCATTTTTTTATTGTGGTACATTTCTGAGACAACATTGCTGCAATGTTAACTTGCAGGTTGACAAGTAGTACTTTGCATACTTTTCTAGTTTTTCATAACTCTTCATTCAGTTTCTGAAGTATCCAGAGTAAAATGATGCATATTTGGTAAAAACCAAAAGATTGTGTTTCTGCCTTTGTTTGCAAAAGCAACAGTTGATCATTAGATGATTTGTGAATATTTAGAAAATATTGATGGTTGGCAAAATTTTATTTTTGTTATTTGAATGCTAAATGGTGCACTTTACCAATGAAAATTTCATCTGATGGGAGGTGAAAGTGCATCTTAATTTGGAGAATGTAATGTGGCATAAAGATGTGGTTCCTGCATGCATGTCAGATGAAGTTGTTAGTGATGGTGGTCTTACATAAAATTCTGTTGCACTGCAGTCAGGTGACAACCTTACATTAGGCAGTAATGATTTTGGTTTGGTGATGACCCTATGTGAGATACTATTGCATTATGGGTAGTGGTAGTTGAAACACTACAGAAGATGCAGTTGCACTGTAATGCAGGGATCATGGCTGTACATCAGATATGTTGTAGTTTTGTGGTGACAACATTACTAAGATCACAGATATTGGGAAGCATCACCAGACCCTAATGGAAGGTGGATAACAGATGTTTTCAGCAATAATATGTACAATAGGATCTTCAGGTATTCTTTTGAGAGATCTGAAAGGGTCTGGCTTTAGGATGTCTTTTGGAAGTGGCAATGTTCATTTTGAGAAATTGTTATGCAAACTGTAGTTTCATAGGAGCTGTGTGACTATGCGTTGTGCAGAACCAAAAACATTCTAGACAGTTATAGCAAATTCTCTAATGAAAGTTAAAATTTGTAATAATATTGGCAACTTGCTGAAACCCAGCATTATTTGTTATTTAGGAAGCTTAGTTATTAACTATTAAGCATTAGAATAATGAATAGCTCAACAGTTACCAGTTGGTAGTGTTGGCTAGCTGCCTTTCCTCTAGTCTAACTTTTAAATAAGAGATAGCTAGTTCCATGCAAAATTCCAGAAACAAATAAAACTCTACAACACTAAATTATTCATTTATTTTATTCATTTTCCAAATAATCCTGTTAATTCTGTACTATGTTTGCTGCTAAGTAACAGTGGTGTAGATCAAGAGAAGCTTTTGTAAAGTTTGTATGTTGTTTTATTATAATTAACTACAAAGTTGTCTTTCCCTTTTTTTAGTAAACTTTAAGAATGAACCAACTTGTCTGTTAACTAATCATAAAATATATGAGAGCTCTGATAAAATGTACAACTGATTATTACAATACATCCCAAGTTTGCTTGCAAAATGACTTGACTGTAAAATGATTTGTGCAAGAACTTGTTATATAATTGGGTGAACACAACTGCACCAGTGGCAATCAGTTATGAGCATGTAGTCTAACTACTCACTTTTAAAAGCATAATTTTTAAACAGTTTAAATACAAGGAAAAAAGACAAACCTGGGTGGGTGTTTGTTTTGCTTTATAATATTACAAAAGCATTGGATATTAGTTTGACTGCAGTCTGGAGATAGCACTTACTCTTCTTATGGTATGGATGTCTGTGATATTGCAGACTGTAAAAATATAGATGAGAAAGGAGTAAAAGCAGCTGCTACAAAAGCAACATAAATTTCTTGTCTGTATTCTTGCACAGATGTTTGAACAGTTTTTAGCATTGAAATTTTGCAGACTTAAAGCAGAGTGACTGAAGGGTTATAGTTGCATATAAATTTATTTACAATTTATTGTTAATATATGCCATTCAGATAATATTCATTTTCAATATCAGCTTGTCTGTTACATGACGTTTGCACTTCAAGTTGCCTATTTTAGATATTTTTCTAGTGTGTCGATAGGTGCAAATCTCAAGTAGCTTAATCATGGATCTCTGATCAGTGGCTCTGTCGGTGCCTTTGTCTTGTTGGACCCCCTTTGCTGTCTGAGGGTTTAACTCTGCATAGTGGCTTTCTACATTTCTCCAATCCAGAATTTGTGCACAGTCCCATAAATCCTCCTCCACATCATCTGTGCTGTTGTCAACTTTCTCTGTATATGGTACCAAGCTTTAATTCTTACAGAGCATCCCACTTAAAGTTATCTTCCTACCTGAGGAGGCTATGCTCTTTTGTAATAGGTGGTCTTTTATTCCTTCTTTTGGCCCTCATATCCAGGTGCAGCTGGCTGAATAGAGCCTGTAATTGAATAATATTTGCTATCTCCAATAATCAGCCCAACCAACTATGGCTAATTACCATACCCACTTGTGACCTTTCCTTGAGTCATCTGAGGATGGTAGATACTCCTGATTAAAGGTACAATCTTCTCTGCCAAATATTTCCTTTTTCCATTTATTATAGAGGGTTCAAAATCAGGTGACTTTGTGGGCTCTGATGTTTTGTTACAGCTCGGAGATTCCTCTTTGCAGTTTGTGTGTGACAAAGTTGTCATTTCTTTTGCCCTGGATCACACAAAAGCTTTGAAGTACATCAGTTGTACTTCTTACACTGACTGTCTAAGCTGTCTGCTGACCCTGTAATTACTTAGTCTTAGTTCTTACCTTTTTCTTGTTAATATTCAATGACAGTTGGCCCATTTTTGTTTATCTTTTGTTTCAGTCCAGTTTTTAAGGATACCTAGCTGTCAGTATTTGTGGAAAAGAGCTTGCCGATACTGCATCTGATTCTGTCTGCTCTAATGCTGTCACAGCTGTGCCTGTCCCACACGTGAACTAGTGGTCTCTATTCAAGGCTCAGTTGTGTGGTAGTTGGATTAAGGTGAACAATATCATAAGCTTTACCAGATTAAACCTACTGTTACTCTCCAGCCACCTTGTTTCCATAAAATTCAAGAGGATAAAATTGTTGTAAAGAGGATATATATTATTTTATTTTTTAAACTAATCTGTCTTTTAAATAATACTGACCCATCAGTGTGTAGATTCAGTCACACTTGTTACTGTTGGACACTTTTTACTGTCATGTATTTAAGCAGCAGCACCATTGTAGAAATGTTTTTCAAACATATACCTTACAGTGCACAAGATCATAAACAATGGTGACATGAGCAGATTTGATCTTTTTTTTTCTTTTGGACCAAAGGCCTTTTTACCTTATTTTTGTTTTAGTTCTAACTTTATTTTACAATTTATATTTTACTTTGACATCTTTAGCAGTTGTTTGAATATAACCCAGTTTTGTGGAATATTTAAAGATTGCATACACATGAACAGGTTGTATTTAGCTGATATTCCCATTATTGAGAAGTGGGTTATTTTATACCAAGTAATGCATTTAGATATTTTTTACAATGCAGCTCAACATACTTTTAAAAAATGTCTTCACTTTTATTTTGCATAAAGCACAGAACTGGGAAAGGATTAAAGGGCAACAAAATAAGTTGTTTTATGTGAAATTAAATTTTGTTGATAAACTTATCAAACATGTACTTTTGGGGGATCTTAACATAAATATTCAAACTTGTTTTAAATAGCTTTCAAATCAAAATAACTACAGTGAGTTGTAGGATTTTTTTGCCATTAATGAAGTTTATAATCTCTCTCTTACTTAAATTTTACCAGAGCTTATGAAATATTTGAATTTAGAATCTTTATGGAATTTTTGCTTTTGGAAAGGAGTTAAAATATTGGTTTAAAAAAAATCATCTCTGTATTTGTAGTCTTGAAGACATTTTTAAAAATGAAACACATTATTTTTGAATCACTTTAATTTGTATCATGTAAAAATAAGACATTTTAAGTGAAACTAACTTTTTCAGCAAAAATGAATTTGTTCAGAAGACAAGGGAGAATCCAAAAAATTCGAATGGTGGAGAAGTAACTGGTGAGAACATACTAATGACCGATCCCAGTCAGTAGGTGACAGTACCAAAATTTATTCTTTTGTGGAATTTCTTTGTTGGAATTTTGTACAGTATGAGATTTAATGTGATGTAAAGTCTGACAAGATGAGTTACTGTGAATATTAAAGAACTAAGATAAATATTCAAATATGAATCAATATTCCATGAAGGATGAAGTGAATGTACTTATGACACAAGCATTCTTAGTTGTTGAAATGATCGGGGAGCTAAAAAACCTGAAAATTTATATTTTATTAAAATTTGTTTAGTATTTGTTATTTAGTCTCTTATCACGATTTCCACTGGTTAAGTTATTTGAAAAAAAGAAACCCAGTTTTCTCATTTTCCTTTGAATATAATTATAGTAACTAAATGTGTGTATTTGCATCTCAAGCCTTGGTATGTGTGCCCTCTTACAACATCAGTGCAATCAGTTATGTTCTACAAGGTGCTAATAGAACATTTTGCTTCAGGTTATTTACATTTAGTTTTTGATTTTAGTGTGTGGAAATAATCAGTTCTTACATAAAGCTACTAAGTTTGTATTTTAACCAAACTGTTCTGTTTTGAAGAATGTTTGTTTATTTTATGATCATATTTATAAGTATAACTACCAGAATGTGTATTCACAGCGTATGTGTATGAAGATGGTATTTGGGCACGAACTTATAAAATTTGCTATCCTCTTATTTTAAAATTGTAAATTTTTGAACATGGTTTTAAATTTACTTTAGTTTATAAAATTAGAATAAAACAAATGCAGTAAGCATAACGACGTAATTAGTTTACAAAAGAATATTGGAAATTACAGTAATACTTCGGTTACCATACGTCACACCCCCCACTAGTACAGCAGAATGTCTCCGGATTAAAACGCTAAAATCAGGGGTTCGGTTCCCCTCAGTGGGCTGAACAGATAGCTATGAAAAAACACACACACTGTACGTCACGTACATGTATACATATTACTAATTAATCATAAATTTTTAAATTTTAATTAGATTTCTTAAAACATAGAAAGTAAGTGAGAAATGCATTGAAAAACATTTATTCTAGATACTGTGCTCATGCATAGAACAACAACAGCACATGTGTTTCTAAGCCTTGTTTAGCCTTGTGGATAGAGTGTGGAGATCATTTTTGCAGGCTTCAAACATTAACTTTTTAAAAATGAAAAATATATCAAATTACTGAATTAGTATCCTCAAAATCCCTGTAATTTAGTGTGGTCTCTAAGTAAAGTATATTTGGGTTGAAAAAATCCCATTCCTATTCAGAGCAATGACTTTTTCATTACACATCTCCAGTTTCAGCAAAATTCTTTCTTTCACTTTTGAGGCAGAAGGTTCTTATATTTAGCTTGTATATATCTCATAGTCGAGTTCTAAATCGTCTGGTACTTGTAAATATTATATGGTGGGCATAATAACTAGAAACTGAGTAGTAAGACAACTGGACGTGTTATGTGACACAATAACCGATACTATTTTTTATATATTTATTCTAAATTATAATTTTAATATTTAAATTATAAACTACGTTTTGCTGCCAATATCATTGACTTAAGTGGCAAACATGTTATTTAATAAAACTTTTGAAAATAACACTCGAAAAGTCGTGACACGTGCACGTTAACCTACATTTAAAGTTTTTAACTTACAAACAACCAAATATTTTAAAGATAGAAAATATATATAATCTATATTCTTGGATAAAAAGAAATTCATAAATGAACAGAGACAATAGATGGAACTTAAAAGTAAACTACCATTCAAGAAACAACATATTATACCAATAGGCCTGAAACATTTTAACACATCCATTTTCTGGAGTATCACACAGTCTCACAATTTATTTTTAACACTGTCTTTTATCCTTTCCAATCATTATTGTTTCTTAACAGCTTCTATTTTCATTCTATTTATTTTTAAAGCTCATCATAAAATATACTGTAGTCCTCACTATTTTTGTATCTCATGAAATAGTTATATTTATAATAAGTTAGTGTAGCTATATAGTTAGTGTTACTATTGTGCTTTAACGTTAGAACAACAACAAACCAAATATAATAATACATATATTCATAGTTATTAACATAGAGAGAGAGAGAGAGAGAGCACTCTCACACATTGACCAATCACAGGCTGTGACGTAATAGAGGTTTCAAAACGGCCGCTAAAACAGGAACAATGTCAACAACACACTAGCACGTGTGAGTTTTGAATAGGGTTAGAATTACCTGAGAAAACTATATAATTGTCTTAACATGTCTGCAATTATAGCAATAGCAATTATGAAGCAAAAATACAGGGCTTATCTAGTTAACTGATCTAGTAGTCACCACACAAAATGCAAAATAAATATAAATTATCCTTTTTTTTCTTTCTAGAATGATGCATAAAATTACAGTTATCATAAACAGCCTCAGGCTTGTAACACTGCATCTCATTTTATTATTTTACTGCTGTTTGAACTATATGTAACCAATAAACCTGTGTAACAAGCTAAAAATCACCTAGTCAGTATATACATATATACAGTTCAAATTATGGTGCAGAATAGCTTCTTGCATAAATTAATCAATTTTTTTATTTATTTTTACATTGATATTCCTGTATCCAAACAGTTTTCTAATTTTTACATTTTAGTCACTCTTATAACAAGTAAAAAATACAGAAGAAATGAAGTAATTTACAATTTGTGGATCTTGTACATTTTGCAGTCAAACTTGAAATATCTTTAAAAGTTGACATAAATATTTCATTTTGATATTAAGAAATTAAAGCTTATGTTAAAATCTCATTTGTTAACCATTGTTTTCAAGTAGCTACATGTAATTCCTGCCACCATTGTATAATACCATATGTACAGTATTGCCAAAGAATGATTATGAGCTCCTAATGCTGAGGGTGAAACCTTATACACGATAGACTGATTTAGCATGAAGAATATACTTTTGGTTATGTAATTACCCTTCATGATAAAGATTGGAGATGAATTGTTTCTTTAAAACAATGTATTATAATGAAATTTTTTTGAGATTTCAAAGATACAAATTTGTACAAATATTACACAACACACACACACACACACACATGCAAATAATAAAATATTCTAGATGGTCTTACTTCCTTACCAGCAAAGCTCTTTTGATATCTTAGTTTACCTTCTAAGAATTGCTTAAACAGCAGTCTACTATACCCCAACAGTGTTGCACACCTTCAGAACATGAGCTGGTCATGTGACTACCCTTCCCAACTCTACTGCACTATCTGTGCTAAAACAATTAGCTCACTGTATTATTCTAGCACAACTTACACTTTCTTGATCAGCATTCTACAGGGTGGCCTGTAAGTCCCTACCCATCCATATATCTTATGTATCCAGTGTATCTGTGTGCTGTCCCTCATTATCGCTGCACCCACATAAATGTCACAATACGCTCTTCAAGTGTAAATGGGCTTACATCGGCCATATTTCTCTGAGGAAAAAAAGAAACAAATTTATAATACATGCATAATTGAATATAACATGATTACATATGGATGGGTAGGGACTTACGGGCCACCCTGTCGTGTATAGATGTGTGTTTTTAATTTGTACATGTTACTACAGAATTTGGATTATGCTTAATCACAAATTATTAGTTTTAACTTCCTGTGTTTAATTTCTGCTGTTTCTACTCATTTGTTTAAGAAATAATTTTACTTTCCAAATTCTAATTTTTCAAATAAATATGAGATTCATTATGGCAAGTGATGAATATCTATCCATAGTAGCCATGTTTTGACACAATCTCCAGTTCTCAGGGTTGATTTTTCTTGGGGAAACACAGGCTTTGATTTATGTAGGAAGGTTCTAACTACTTTGTGGCAATTTCTTTCTGTTGTACTTTCCAACTTTTTATTCCTTCATTTAATCTCCTGGGTAAGGTATTGTTATTCTTCCCAGAAGGTCTGTGGTTAGTTTTACTCCCTCCCAGTAGGTATATCCACATTTATCAAGTCATTTTACCTTTTGGATTGGTCTAATTTTCTCACTCTATAAAGTTTGCTCTGTCATGTTTTATATGTTCAGTACTTGGTAAGTTAGATTATTAAACTTCTTTTATCATCTCAGATACTTTAGTTTCAGTTTGTTTTGTTTCATTATTCAATTGTTTTTGTTTATTTTTCTATACATGTCCAAGTTTTGCAAGATCATTACTGTTTGGGTAATTATAACTTTGACCACTTTTGTGGGCGTGTTGGCTCATTATTTGTACTTCCTTTCATTGTTAATGTTTGCAAGTTGCTTTTTCTCTACTACCAGTTGTGTCTAATTTGTGATTGGATTTGAGTTTTAAAAATAATTATTATTATCAACTGGTTGCCTGTTTCTTCTTATGTTCTTCAGGATAGGTTTTCCTTTTGTGTTCTTTGTATTTTTTGAGTGTACTAACAAGTTTAATGTTTATTTATCTTTTTCCTTCCAGGTTCATTTAGTGGTTTTTGTACTTTTGGTGTTGCTTGTTATTTTTTGTTTCAAGTCCATTTTCATAGTTTATAGGTTTGTTATTTTTCTGGACAACTGTGGTCTGTGGAGAAAAGCAGATAAGGATTTTTGCCTATCCCTACTGACTCGTGGCTTTTATAATTTGGGTCTTTCTATATAGGGAATTGTATTTATATTTATATGTATCCTCATAACACAGCTGCACATCAAATGTATTTTCTCTGGCTGTTTCACCTGGATGGACTGCATTTATTAATCACAACATCTGATACAAAGCATTTTGACAAGATAAGCTGCACTTGTTGCTTACAGTATCTCATATGAGGTGTTTCAACTGGATATATTGCACTTGTCATAATTCAGTATAACCTGAAGATGTACAATTGGCACTTATATGAGTTGCTATCACTTCCACACTAGATTTTTCAACTTTTTTATGGTATTTAAGTATTGTTTTCCAACACTTATACTGAGTTGGTATCGTATGTCTTTCCCCAATGCAAGTTGGTGATAGCCCATTCTGATCTTCCCTCTTTGTGGTACTGTGTTCTTTACTGGGTGAAGAACATATCCATTTGAGAAATAGTTCTATACCATACAGATGTGACTTCTGTTTTTAATCTTGCACACCAGTTCTTTCAGTGTGATTACTTTGTTTGATTTTGTGTTTTTGCATGTTCATCTGCCCCGCTAGTTTTTCAAAGTGGGGTGAGAAGTAAGACCATTTCATAAGTTAACATTTTCCAATCCTGACAATGTATTTTGATACATACTTGCCTCACTTCAACCACTTCCTTCCCCACTGATTTGCCAGCATTTCTGGTTTGCATATGACATTTCTTGAACGTGAGGGTCATGCTAGAATAATAGACTGCATTAGCTGTGCTGGTACAGATGGATTGTTGGAAGGTAGTTGCATGATCAGTACATGTTTTAAAGACTGATGAACCAGGTGAAAAGGTTTTTTTGGCAATGTTTAGAGAGCAAATCAAGATTGAAACAGCTCTGAGGTTAGAAGAGGTAAATACCTATCTGAAATACGGTTTCAGATTGAAAATGTTAACTTTTATTTGTGCAAGTTATACAATTCATAAAAATAATTCTGAAGTTTGAAACTATTTCATCTAGTAGTTGTTTGTTTGCAATGATATAAGACAAACCATTAAATAAATGTATTCAGGTTTCACAGTTTACTATGTTAGAATTGTGGTTAAAATTCCATAATTAAAATAAAAATATACAGAAAAACTATTTGTTCATTTAAAAACTAAATTACTAAGTTTGGGGATAAGGCACAGTTTCAAACCTTGTATGTATGTATTCACTTGATGTTATTCTAAATATAATGAAATTAAAAACTGATCAGGATATCACAAGAAATTGGTATAGAATTAATATTAACTTTTGATCAAAGCAAGTGTTTTACATGGATCAGAAATAAAAACATACCTAGTTATGAGCATAGGTAACTAAATATAGTGTTCAGACAATATTAATTTTATGATTAGAATGTACTTTCATCAGTTGTGAACTCTCTCACTGTTTTTTGGTCCATGTTCAAGGTATAAATCTGAGCTTAGTAATTCAGTGCAGACACTGTGTGGGTTAAATATCAATACATCTGTTTTTACTTTTTGTTATTTCTATTTAACTGTCAGAAATGCATTATGTTTGCTTTTGTTTATATCCTTCTGTGAATTTTGTAGAAAGTTGATTAAATTTTTTGTTTTCAATAAATACAACTATGCATTTACAAAAATTAAACTATTTGATGTGTGCCAATCAATGAATTAAACTCACACTGCTTCATTTTTTTCACCATTTATTTCACAATAATGAATATTTATAACGAGATATTCAATGAAAAATATACATTTCACAACCAAATTCCTAAAGATAGAAAAATTATTGCTTTCTAAAAATCACATTTACTCCTGTTATATCTTGTTTTATTTCAAACATTTTATCAGTCTTACACAATTATTGTTTTTAAGGTAACTTTAGCATTTCAATTCTAGAAACACTATTAATCACTGCATTGAGCAATAACTTGCTTTGAACAAAATGAGAAAGATAAAACATCAGGTTCAATAGAATGTGTTGTTTTTTTAACTATTAACAAAAAATGTTCAGCTATAGGTAGGTAAGTAATAAATAAATGAAGAGCAGACATCTACTAGTGGTACAGATCATATCTGTGGTGGGGCACTTTGTAAAACAATCTTGAAATTATCTTTAAGAAGAATCTGGGAGACACAAGTCACTGCCAATGTTCAGTTACACACACTACAGTTAAGTTTCAGACATTATAACTTTATAGGATTTCAACTTACTACACATTGGTTATTCCACATCCAATTCTTCATCAGATAGGTATTCATTGATTGGAACAGCTTCTCCATCTACTGTAGCAGCAAGATGATCTTCTCTATCAGCTGCTTCAGGGAGCTTCCCCTCCTCTCCTACAAATTTATTTTACAAAACAATCATAATGAACACAATGTCAGAACAAAATACCACTAACAACGATACCAACAATTACTGACATAATTATCTATATCATATTTAGTCAACACAATCTGTCCTGATTTTTCTCAATACATTTTGAAACATTGACAATAACTAACAAAGCAAATATATAATTTTTACATATATCAATACATTTATCATTCTTATTAGTTATAAGCTTCATTCAGGCTTATTAATATCTGTAAAAAATTAGCAAACTACCTTTCACAGACAGACCTTTCTTTTAACATTTTCAATGTTGTGATTTTTTCTAAAAATGAAATATTTGTGGTTTCATTAAATAAGTCTAAACATCTTTTTTTTAAATTAATAAGCATTAAATACAAATTAATTATTATTACGCTGATAATAATGTTTTTTAACAAAATCTTACTTTAACAGCTAATTTATATTATGTTCTAACTTCATATTATTATAACATACACTTTTTAAAATTTTGTCAACAATTCTCTTATTAAAATAGATACTTCATATTAAACCTTAACTATAACTTTCCTACTTCAACAGACACTTCAATTAAATTTAAGGCACAACTCCCCACAATAACAGTTACTTTCTTAATGTAATACACACTTGATACTGAGTACATCTCCTTACCATGTAGGTTTGCTTTTCTTCTGTTCACTTCAGAAAGATTAGGTAACAATGTTAGTCCTACATTTGCTTGCAGGATAAAGATCTCAGCTGTTAGTTCCAGATATGAATCACAGTTCTGCAACTGCAAAGAAAGTTTACAAAGATTAAATTTTTATATGTTCCAATGCCCTCAAATTTTATGATAAATAAATCTCATACATGTTTGCATTGACAGAGACAAAATTTAAAAGTAATATTTATATATATTAATTCAATAATTATATTTCTTAACAGAACTGCACCAGTTGGAGGGGGCTAAAATAGTTCTCCAACCACAAAGCTAGTATTGCCCACAAATTTAGTTTTAATTGCAGCATACGTCTCACTGCCCCCCTTTCCAGTTAAGAAAAATCTGGAACTGGGACTGATTCTTCACAAGTAATGAACTTTTCTGGAACTTGACTTAAAACTTCACATTCAATGAAGAAAGTTTACCATTTACAATGCTTCCAAACTGACTCATTAAACACCTAATGTCCTTTCTTTAATACAATATCCAGAGGCAGTTTTGTTCAATATTTTATTCATTTTTCATAAAATATTTTAAATGAGATATTTATTTCATGTTTTTAACCATTAAAGCAAATTGATATATGTATTTTTTAAACTTTTGGTTTGAGTTTGAATGTGTATTTTTATTTCCTCCAAAACTATAAAAACCTTTTAAAATCAATTTTCAATTTCCCAGCTACAAAAAGACACAAAACTGTTCACTGATGTGTCAACACTAACAACCAAGTTTGCCGGTATTAATCAAAAAAGAGAGAGATTATAATTATGTCTTTTTTGTATAAAGAGAATTCTTTCGATATCCTTGTGATACCACAAGGTTTCTTCTTTGAAGAAACAAACTATGATATCAAATGATAGTGATGAACTGGATAAAACACATACTGTTTAATTAAGCTGTGTGTTTTTCTTATAGCAAAGCCACAAAGGGCTAGCTGCCCAGCCCACCAAGGGGAGTCGAACCCCTGATTTTTGTGTTGTAAATCCAGAGACATTTTGCTGTACTGGCGGAGGGCACTTAATTAAGCAACATTCTTTAATAACATTTCCAAAAAAATCCTTAAGAGATAAAATAGCATACAAACAAGACCTCATGCTTTGATGATAGATGAAATATTAATACCTCGCTATCTTCTTGAGGAAATAGATCATATGCTGCATCACTTCACCCATCTAGCCTTCTACAGCCAAGTCTGGGTTGAATGTAAACATCTCTCGTCCACTGAGCTGTTTGAAGACTCATAACTATGAAGATTCTAGTATACTCTTCAGATTAACATACTTAACAATGAAAGAAATAAACTCAACAAGTTTAAATATGCTCAATGACAACGTTAATAATGCATTTTGTACTACATTATGTTAAAATTCTACATCAACTTGTCTTGCTATTTTCAAGGTTAGCTTACCTCTTATGCAAAGTACAAGCTATGTTGAAAATAAATATATTATTATTTATATAACAGCAATGATCAGTAATTTCAAGAATGACTTTACAAACTGTTGATCACTTCTTATGTGAATCAAACAATATCAATATTTACAATAGATGATACAATATGATGATAACATCCAGTTATATTTCATTAAATTAAGGGGTGACCAGTAGAGTTCATTAGTTATAATTACACCATCATGATGGTCAACAAACTTTAACTTACTAATAATACTCATCATATGATGACAGTCACACAGTTTTACAATATCACTTACACCAATGTGATGACCAGCTTTAAACTCTGCTTCTTCCCTTTCCTGTTCCACTTGAACTTTTTCCTTCTTCTCTGCTATCTACAAAGCAAAATAATGTTTTGTGTTGATACTATGCTTACAAAATATGTATCAATTAAATATTGAACAAACATGCATTCAGACAAAAATAAAATTTTTTGTACACAATGTCTTTTATACTTATATATATATATATATGTGTATGTACTTATTTCCCAAATTTATATATTAACTGTTACGCTTTACACACATTTTCATTAAAAGAATGTAATAAAGATCTAAATTGTTATAAGTCAATAAAGTCTTGTGTATAAAAAAATCTAAACAACTTAAAACAATGATACCAACTTATGTACATTTTTATGAAAATATATTAAAAGTATACTTTCCTTCATAAACATAAAAGAGAGGAAGACAAGAGTACAAAATATGAAATTCAGTAAGTAAACTTGTATTGAAGTGTGGATAGACAGAGAATAAAATACTTTTTCCAATCCAAAAATGTTTAAAATGAAATTCTTGTCCAGTTAGACCTAAGAACTGCTCTCTTGAAGTACACAGAATGTAATGACACAATTGTAAAAATTATATATAATACAATAATATATTATAAAGCACACACAGAACACAATTTTATAAATTACATAGAGCAAGATGTAATTTTATGAATGCATACAGATAATGATTTATGTACAGGAAATATAACTTTATAAAATTATGATATTATTCAATAATAATGTAATAACAAAGTATTCAGAGAAAACTTATGTCTAAACTTTACACCAACTTGAATATAAGACTGTTTAGTGCAGATAATGTTACTAATTAATTTACTTTGTAACTCACTGGTGTTGAGTTTGCCCCCCAGTGGCTCAGCGGTATGTCTGCGGACTTACACGCTAAAATCCGGGTTTCGATACCCGTGGTGGGCAGAGCACAGATAGCCCATTGTGTAGCTTTGTGCTTAATTCAAAACAACAACAACAACAACAACACTGGTGTTGAGACTATTGAACACTGTGTTTACAATCCAGTGATGTCAAGACTGTGATACATGTATAAATAGCTACAACTAGATGAATGAAAAAAGAGTAAAAATCACATGAGAGAGAACTTCTGTCACAGAAAAGTTAGACTTTGTAAAGTTAACTGTTGTGGAAGTGAATGGTTGGTAGGTTAGGGTGACATTTAAAGTTTAAAAGAGATAAGGAGAATAATATATCTCATAAAAGGGTGTTCTAAACCAATTGAACCCACATATGTGGACTTCAACAAATGAAAGATGATAATTGGAAGTACAAAAAACAGAATAATACTGAAAGTTAAGGATACAACTGTAGTAGCTCGTGATATCATGATACTACTGTGATCAAAAGAAATAAAAGTTTAGCTTGTCAACTGAATTCTAAAACAGTTGAATTGGTTTAAGTGGTCTTTGGACAATAAAAAGAAAACAGTATAGTGTCTAAGATACAAATATTATCTCGATAGTTTAAATAATTTTGTACATACATTTAACTTGTTTCAAACATATATTATTTTAAAAAACAAGTGGAGGGCATGTTGTTCATTCTTTGTCAATTTCACTGCCAGCAAGTCAGAGATACCTACTGTAGAAAATTTTGTGGTCCAATACACTTATAAATTTACATTACTATTAAGTAAGTGTATAACATTTGGTTAGCCACAGCCATGATTACACAGTGGTAAGTTGTGGTAGAAGAACATGAGAAGGGCAGTGGAAATAAATTGACCAATATGTGCACAACTCTAGTAAATGTGCAAATAGCATGGAGATTACATGATATATAACCATGTAAAATTTTGATAAAAGAATGGAAAGAGAAGAGATATCTTCATGGATAGACCAGGAAAGATAGGCCTTGTGCAACAGAACAACATGGCATCTAGCTAAAGTGAAGCCCTTTCAGATGGCTTATGTAATGAAATACCTTACAAAGCAGGAAGCTGAGGCAATGTTGGAAGCTGAAATTGTTAAGCCTTCAAATTCAGCCTACAATTTACCAGTTTTAATCACAAAAATTAGAGATAGGTTAACTGTTTCTAAATAAATTTCCAAAAGCTGAATCTTATGATGAAGTTCAACTCTGAACCTACAGAGAACCTGGAAACTATCACGTCAGGTTCTCTTCAAAGATCAACCTCAATAAAGGTTATTGCCAAATCCTAATGAAGACAGGATTTATAGAGAAGACAGCATTTTTAATACCAGATGGATGTTACCAATTTCAGCAGGTGCCAAGTCAACTCTGCAGAAACATTCAACTGCATGATAAGGAGGATGCTGTGCAACACCACCAATTACAAGTTCTTTGCAGATGCCATCCTGACACACACTGTGAAACGGGAAGACTATATGAAGAAATGTAGAAAGCTGTTACAATATATGAGAGCAGCAGATCTCACCATCAGACCATCCAAGTGCTACACCTCATATTATGTGCTGGGACTGAAAGACATTCATGGAAAAGAAGGTATTCCAAGTACAAGATACACTGGCTCTGAATAAAAAGCAACAAGTCAGATCCTTTCTGGATTTATTTTGATATTATAGGAAATTCATCCCAAACTATGTTGAAATTGGTGCACCATTGACTAACCTGACAAAGAAAGGCTTATGGAACAAAGTAAAGTGGAAATGACGACACCTGGTTGCATTCCGGACTTCAACAAACCATTAAATGTTTAGGCTGATGCTTCAGTCAATTAAATTGAGAAAGTGCTCTTACAATAATATAGAGATGGACCATTTTCAGTAATATATACAAGTAAAAAGCTGTTAAGTAGTGAGAACTACTCTGTTACTGAATGAGCATGTCTAGTCATCATACTTACCATTAAAAAGTTCCAGAACTACCTGTACAGGAAGGAGTTCATCATATGGACAGACCATTACAAACTGTGTTTGGGATCCTAGAGTGAAAGGATGAATCATGCAGTATGAAAAAAGGGCAATACAACATGAGAAAGTGCCCATTGAGAAAAAAATGAACAATCCCACATGAGAACAATAAAGGACAACATTCCCAGATGAAAGAGTAATAAAGAAAGTTGGAAAAGGAGGAAAACAAGAAAGAGTTGGTCAATAATGTGCTATCAACAGAACTTGACAAGGAGTGTTACGGAACTTCAACAAGACACTAGGAGGGAGATGGCAGAGAACACAGACAGAAATGAACAGCACAAGCAACACTGAACACACTATATTGATTGATTTACTAATCATTATTTTCTTTTATTCCAGCACTGGGCACAACACAGGTAGAATATTCGGCGACAGTTTTGTAAAAGTGGATTTTCTCGGGGTACTCCCGTTTTCCCCCACAACTCATTCTGAGGCATTTGAATGTTCAGATTCCAGCCACCCCGGGGCCCTGACCTTGAGACATTTGAGATGTCGTTGATTTGCTTCTTTTCGTTCTTCTGCAGTCCAGCCTGAACTTGGAGAATTTAATCTGAATTTTCAATGCACACATTAAAATTCTATCGCGAGCGGGCCGAAGGAGGATATAAATATCCCTGAATACCCAGTTGTGAAGTTCACCTTCCTTTAAAACTAAATACCTGCCATGGAATTTTTCGTTGTTTTTTTTAACGTTGGTTGGTGCTCACAAGATGTTTTTCCTCTGGTCTATAATTGCTGAAAGGATGGTCAGCGCAAATATTCTACGTATAGTTTTGTAGAAAATTCAAAACAAAACCAAATTAAATTGACTAAGTATCGAATAAACATTTTAAAACTATAAAAATATGATCATATAGTTTTTTAATCAAATAGGATACAAACAGTTTAAGATAAATACGTAACAGTTCATGTACTGTCCTCAGTTGTCTTTATCTCACCATAGTGAACATATAATTTGATAAGGATGTGTACCGTCGATGATTATAACATATTATCAAGCATACATGTTACAATAAAATTAAAAGTACGTAATCCAATAATATAATTCGATTTCATAGTTACATATGTAATCTATGTATTTCTTCAAGTACTTTGCACCTTTGCTTTTAGGCTAAAACAAGCTAAACGCTATCTGTCATATCACCTTTGCCGTCAACACCTTGTAGAGTCGTTTTCAGTTATAATTCGATATTTACTTCAGTTTAATAAAGCATTTGACAAACGTGAACTGTTATTTTTCTCTATACACTACTCCAGCCAGTTTTCATTCTAAGTTAGTGTTGGTATGACAGTAACTTTTGAATGAAAGTACAGAAATATATATGAACTACATTACATCTGAATGTAGTTTGAATTAAATTATTTTTGTTTGTTGTTTAACGTAAAGTTTCACAATTGTTTTTGGAATATGATTCTCTCGAACTAACCACTCCGCCACGAATGTTGTGGAGTAAAAGACTTTTCTTAAGATGGCAAAGCATGACATTAGTAACTTGCTTGTTACTAATAGATACTTGTTACTCTGCTAGATAGTGATGGTGATTCCAGAATTGTGCAGGAGAAAAGGAATGCGTGTTCCAATTAAACTATGTTAATGACAACATCCGGAGATAATACAGTTAACAACTTTCTCAAAATCATACACACAATACCTAAAGTCCTCATTCATCAATGTTCTCTTGTCTAATTATTTAGATTTCTGTACACCTATAAAATAAAGAAAGGAAGAAAAAGAATTTGTTCATTGAACCACTAACCAATCAGTGCTTGTTATTTCTCTTATTATGTTCCCATGTTTTTCTTATTGGGCAGAACTGATGTAGTGTTATTCTTACGAATTCAGAAAACTGAATGTCGTATCTCAATCGCCACACACTATGAAAACGTAATACAGCTATAACACTAAATAAATAACAACGAACATCCACATAATTCATTTTGAATTCGTAGGTTGTTATGTATGCGGCCTACACGAACTTTCTGTACGGAGTAACTATTGTACGGATATCTATCTACCATTGTTTTGTTTGTTTTGGAATTTCGCACAAAGCTACTCGAGGGCTATCTGTGCTAGCCGTCCCTAATTTAGCAGTGTAAGACAAGAGGGAAGGCAGCTAGTCATCACCACCCACCGCCAACTCTTGGGCTACTCTTTTACCAAAGAATAGTGGGATTGACCATCACATTATAACGCCCTCACGGCTGGGAGGGCGAGCATGTTTGGCGCGACGCGGGCGCTAACCCACGACCCTTGGATTACGAGTCGCGCGAAAAAAGAATGTATTCGTCATTCTTGTGCGCCAACAAAATTCAAACATTAGAATTGTTTTCTGCATGGTTCACAGAGAGGCGCTCGCCTAATAATCTTTGCCGAAAGATTTAGAGTATGTTACGAATCATGTTATTCAAATGGTGAATTTCATCAAGTCTCGGCCACTTCAATCTCGAATTTTCTCTCTTCTCTGTGAGGCGATGGATTCAAACAACAAAAAGCTACTGTATCACACTGAAGTTTGATGGCTTTCGAAAGGAAAAGTGTTAAAGCGTTTTGTCCAACTAAAAACTGACGTAATTTCTTTCTTGGAGGTTGAGGAAGCAGGTTTTGAATTTTCTTTTCATGATGAGATCTGGTGGCTGAAGGTTAAATTTCTCTTCGACTTGCTTGACAAATTAAACTCTCTGAACTTAAGTCTCCAAGGACCATCTGAAAACATTATTACTGCAACGTCCAAACTGAAGAACTTTGATGAAAAGGTGACGCTGTGGAAGAATAAGATCTCGAAAGGAGTCCTTGATTGTTTTCCTTCTGTTAACTAATGTCCGTCAAAGAAGAAAACTGACCCTTAAATTATGAGCACATTAAGCGACCTACAGTCCGCACAAAAACATTATTACTGCAAAGTCCAAACTGAAGGACTTTGATGAAGAGGTGACGCTGTGGAAGAATAAGATCTCGAAAGGAGTCCTTGATTGTTTTCCTTCTGTTAACGAATGTCCGTCAAAGAAGAAAACTGACCCTTAAATTATGAGCACATTAAGCGACCTACAGTCCGCACTAAAACATTACTTCCCGTCCCTTGCTTTCGATGAAAATAACTGGGTGACCTATCCATTCGGAATCAACGAGGCAACAAATCTTACAGCTGAGGAGTAAGAACAACTCATTGACTTACGAAACGACAAATTTTATCAGTCATTGTTTCCCGAAAAGATCTTGGATAAGTATGGATCTCCCTTAAAAATTTATATCCTGCAATCAGTTCAAAAAGGCAATTGATGTTCTGCTTTTATTTGCATTTTCGTGGTTTTGAAAAAATTGGAATTT
Organism: Carcinoscorpius rotundicauda; assembly: GCA_011833715.1. Taxonomy (NCBI): domain Eukaryota; kingdom Metazoa; phylum Arthropoda; class Merostomata; order Xiphosura; family Limulidae; genus Carcinoscorpius; species Carcinoscorpius rotundicauda. The sequence goes on along the minus strand of MU034095.1, from coordinate 88,197 downwards.
CAGCATTGACTGAAATTAAAGCCAGAAAGAGAGAGAGAGGCTCTTATAGTCGATGATGAAATGAGAGCTTGTTTGGCTGCGTTGAAGCCTCGCTTCAATTTGATTTGCTCTCGGAAGCAGGCATAAGCGTCACACTGAAAACATATATACAAATAAAAAGTTTAGATTTTTCTGCCATACTACAAAATCGTTAAAAAGCCTTAGAAAGACACTCACAGCCAAAGCAAGCGATAGTATTGTCAATGTGCAGATGACATTAATATCGCTTACATTGGCCCTGATTTTCATTCTAAGGCTTTTAACGCTTCCATATAAGGTGTACCTAAAAAAATCGTTAAGGCTTTACGGATGTGTCGCGAAAATTTTGAGACTTGTTATGTGCCGCAAGTCAGAAAAGTTTGAGAACCATTGTACTAACAGGTCCATTGATATCAATTCGTCTCTGCATTTACATGCTTCTAACGGTAAACTACAGATCACGTGATTAGTCTTATTCTTGATAGGTACAAAACTACAGAATGGAATATACAGGAATACCGGAACATCGTAATTGTCCTCCGAGCAAGTCAGACGTGCTAATATCTCCGCCAAGATGTTATTCAGAACGAAACGTTCATCCTCGCCGGTCAGGCCGGTAATCGTCGACGGCCTACCGCCGAACCTCACGCCGTACCAAATCGCTACGCTGATCGCCCGAGCCAAGCCAAGGGCAACAATTGAACCGTCCAGGACCCGAATTTTACGCCGGGGCGGAATCCTCATCCAACCAGCCACTACTGCAGACCAAATTTACCTGTGCCAGCCATGGAACACTGAATTTAAAGTAAGCTGTTCTCCCACTAAAAGTCCAGTCATTCTTTATTCTGTATTCCATCTATTCAACCAGAAGAAATCAGACAAACCACAGAATCCCAAATACAAGCCAAAGTTTATGCAGTTCATCGAATTTTCTCGAAGAACAGTAACCATCCCACGCACTTCATGAAGATAGTGACAACGTCGAAGTAGAGTGCTGACTGTATTTTACGTGACGGGTGTTATTATCATATATTTCATTTTAGAGCCGAACGCCCACATCGTCAACCACGCAGTAACGTTTCAAACAAAGCTTCCAGATATCACAAACAATCAACTGAAATCTTCCAACATGAAACTACTAATATTCCGCCGAGTCCAGATATAATTAAAAGAAATATGAAGACAGATTCAGACAACTCTACCCATATGACGAAAACTCCCACTGTCAGCAACACGCCAAGTTTCAGCAGATCAAGAAAGAAAAAGGTGTTATGTATATGTGTAAATATTTTGTAAACGACAACATGTCGTATTGTGTTTGAATTTTCATTTGTATTATTCATTTTTCCATATTGATATTATTGTTTCGAAGTTTGAACTAAAATATGTTATTTATTTAGGGTAACATTTTAGAACTTTCTCGAATTAAGTAGACCAATCACATGTTTGTAAATGAGTGCTGGTGACTTCCGTCTAGACGTGTAGTCTCGTGCAAGAACGGATATGCGTGTATAGCTCTGGAGTTGTATGGAAATTGCGAGATTGTTCGAGAAATAGGCCTATCGGTATAAAAAAGACGGTGACGTGAGAGATATTCAGTCATCAGTCATCAGTTTTATTCGAGGGAGAGAGATTCAGTCATTAGTTTTATTCGAAGACAAAGAGTGAGATTCAGACACCAGTTTCATTTCAAAAGAAGAGAGTTAGTTATTTGAGAAAGATTAAGTGTTTGCTGTGAATATTCAACTTGGATTTGTGATTGAAGTTAGATCTACGGAAGCTGTAATTTTATTTCGTCAATCTCTACGATACATCTGAATTACTGTTTGAGCTGAGAGACGGCGATTTCATTGAACTGTGAACTGTTTCGGAATCTCTTCGTGGGACCAAATTCACACCCTAGACTGGAATTTGAGACTATAATTTTAGATCATTACATTAGATGCAGGCCAGTACCGTTTTGTATTGTGATTTATTTTGAAGTTTGAAGCTAATATTATTTTGTTTTGTAATTAATTTCGAATGTTATAACTTAATATCTGTCTGTCACTGTTATTATATATAATTTGTGTTATATCTGTTAGTAGTTTAGTGTAATAAATTATACAAACTGTTATCTGTGTTTTTCTGTTGCGTTTAATCTACGAAGAACTTAAAACATTTAAAAAATACGTAACAAAGGACAGTGCATGCCAGACTTCAATCCCAGTTCCCCAGAACTCAACAACCTGCCAGACCCAAACCATAACCAAGATAACCATCGACACGACAGTGCAAACTGAAAAACAAACCACCTCCACGCAGAAATCTCAAACCAAATTCTCGAGAAGAAACAAAGCATCACAGACCAGCGAAGAACAACCAGTAGTTCCACCAACGAGACCACCATTTTCAGTCGCACAAATGGTCTCAAGTGTATAAATAAGTTCAAGATGAAGTTACCACCTGATCTACAAGACTGAAGCTAACAATTTCCCTATAAACTACCAACAGAGCTCATTAATTTTTATTTATTTATTTTAAGTTTTCTTTTTCCCACCTACTTCCGGGCACGGTCTGGGTAGATCATTCGGCACCCAGGCCGTGAAAGTGGGTTTTCTCGGGGTACTCCCGTTTCCCCCCACAGCATACTCCGTCCTGGAGCCAAGGTCTGGCTCACTTCACTTTCGCTGCTCTCGTCCAGTTTTCCCGTCCTTCCTCTCACTCACAAATACCCCACTCCAGTTTCGAAATATTAAAAATAAAGTAAAAATTCCATGGACATCTCAAAAAATTTTCACGTAAGGGGATGAAGAGAAACTACAAAGCTCCTGAACACCCCAGTTGGAGAGAGAACTCTTCTGATTTCTCTCTCTCTAAACTAAACCCCTGCCACGCTAGTTTGCGTTTTGTATTAGTTTGCGTTACAGGAATACCTCGTACAGTGCGGTTAATGCGATGAAAAACAACCGCATTGATTGAATCATCACTGGACTAGGAATAGTTTCAGTAGGAAAAATAATGATGCGTGGGTATCATAAGGACTTTCTTCACAGTATAAATAATTAAGTCTCATTACTTAGAAAAAAGTTATGAGGTAAAATAAAAACGAAATTAATTGATAAACTTTATTTTGAAAAATTAAAAGGCGTAAAAACTTACTGATTAAAGAAAATCATTCCAATCGAAATTGCACCATTTTCTTTTCTTCATTTCTTCGTGGAATTCTCGGTAACATCGAATGACATTTTATAACTGCACTCTATGACTGAATCGTGATTCATAATTAAGTATGTAGCAGTTTCCACTGCCCGAAATATTGTTTCAAGTTTCCGTGAGAGAAATTATTCTTCCTGCTCTTCACTAGCACCTTCGTTACACTCTGGACTTTCTTCTTCTTCCTGATATGCCCGATCTTAGTCTAAATTAAAGAACGTATCATTGTCGAGAGCTCAAGAATGTGTGTAAATGCACTCTCGAACATTGGTCACTTCCAAAGACTCGAATCCAAGATCATGCCCAGTTTTGACGATTCGGAAACATCCCTAATTTCGGACTCAAAGCCGCAGGAATGACTTGCGCCATCAGGCAGAACGTGCTTCAACGTCGCTCTCGTGTTACTCTTGCTAACTTGGAGCCACGCTTCGTTGATGTTTTCGATAGCACTTCTGATGTATTTTTTCCAGAATTCAGACATAGATAGTGCAACTTCTCTAGTTGTAAACTTTATTGCTTGAGAAAAAGTTCGCTTTCAAATAATAAGCTTCAAACGTCACAATGATACCTTGATCCGTTGGTTGCAATGGAGATGTTCTATTGGATGGAAGTAAACGAATTTTGATATTTTCGTTAAAATCACAAAGTCCCGTTAGATTGCCTGGTGCATTATCTAATAGCATCAAAGCTTTAAAGTCCAAGTTGGTTGTTCTCTTTACAGTAACTTTCAATTTAGGACAAAAGTAACATTTTAACTATTCAAAGTTTTCGTGACCCATGCTTTTTATTTAATCGCCAATCAACTGGGAGATTCTTGTTTGCACAGCCGATAAGTGCTCGGAGTGTTTTCACATGACTCACGATTTAATTAAAAATCGACAGATGCATTCCCGATTAACAAAAGTGTCAAACAATCTTTTGACGTTTTGTAACCTGTTGGGTTTTTTTTTTTTTTTCATTTTCTGATAGAAAAGTTCTAGAAGGCAATTTTTTTCAAAAATAAACCCGTTTCATCGACACTAAAAACTTGGTTTTCTTTTTACCGAACTTTTCAATAATTTCTGTAAATTCATTATGGACATTATGAACCACAGAGCATTTTTTAAAACGAAATAACCAACCATGATGTACCGAAAATGTTTTATTAATTGTCCCTTCTCCATTGTTTTTTCCGTTACGTTTTCTTCAAGGACGTTGAAGCTCAAAGCTTTCATTTGAATTTCCATTTGACCTAAATATGATCTGGGAAGGTCCAAATATTGTTCTCTCCTTATCAATAAACGTATTAGCTCAGTGTCTATGGTGGCCCGGCATGGCCAAGTGTGTTATGGCGTGAGACTCGTAATCTGCGGGTTGCGGTTTCGCATCCTGGTCGCGCCAACCATGCTCGCTCTTTCAGCCGTGTGGGCGTTATAATGTGACGGCCAATCCCACTATTTGTTGGTAAAAGAGTAGCTCAATAGTTGGCAGTGGGTGGTGATGACTAGCTGCCTTCCTTCTTGTCTTACACTGCTAAATTCGGGACGGCTAGCACAAATCGCTCTCGAGTAGCTTAGTGTGAAATTCCAAAAAACAAGCAAACATTCAGTGTCTATATTTTTATTTCAAGTGGGTTTCTTGTCATGAAGAAATGTTTGAAATGTATTTAGAATGTATTAGAGATTATGCAAATAATTTGAGATTTTGGGGGATGAAGAATAGTTCTATCAATCCTATCATGAAATCACTTTGCATTCAGACTAGGAACGAAACAGACTAGTTTCGCAAACACATCTATAGTAAAAATATTTCATTAAACTATCTGTAACCTTTACTGAAAGTATACCAAATTTTGTTAAAATACATATGCTATATCAAAGGTTACAGCACAAACACATAATGCGTGGAAATGTGTAGACGAATTCGTGTACGTTATACCACGTCCATAGTGAAAAGGTTAAATAAGTTCGTGACCCCAAATAGACTTTTTTAGTTTACATTCAAAAACTTGTACGTTTTGTTCATCTCTACTAAATATCAAACAATTTCTGTAGATATCAGGGGCCATTTTAGAATTTCAAAATGTTATCAATATGTTTATTTCTCAATGAACATATGGAGTCAAAGTGTTGAATGCTCGGAGTGGAAAATGATTATGTTAAAATTAGAAAGTACTTCAATTTATTTGAAAAATTCTGAAATTTCATTTCCACGACCTCTTAAAATCTCCTAACAAAGTTTTAAACGTTTTTATGAGAAAAGCATTGTATTCTATCTCTTATTTTCTCTACTCTAACTTTATATAAGGTGATCCCTTTGACTGACCTCGTAATCAACAAATAAAAAAAATCAAAATATACTTAAATTACATTTTTCCATCCAGAATAACTTCAGATTGTAACATGACACATTTCTTTATTCTAAATAGCTTGAAATGTGCAACAGTACACATCTGTTTACACTTACAGTTTTGTTGCTCTTTTGAATCATATTTAACTGATATTTTCACCATAAAATTTGTAATTTACTTGGTAAATGTGGAGATCAAATTACCCTGCTATTACATCTGTAGGTATGTTGATGCATATCTTAGCATTTAAAACACATGAAAAAAAAAAACCAAAGTTATTAAAATAAACACAGGTATGAATTATTTTCCTACAAAAAATTATTTGCAAAATTTTTATGCCAAATGAAAGCTGTGTGCTGAAGGCATGAGGATGCTTGTTTTGGAATTTCGCACAAAGCTACTCGAGGGCTATCTGTGCTAGCCGTCCCTAATTTAGTAGTGTAAGACTAGAGGGAAGGCAGCTAGTCATCACCACCCACCGCCAACTCTTGGGCTACTCTTTTACCAACGAATAGTGGGATTGACCGTCACATTATAACGCCCCCACGGCTGGGAGGGCGAGCATGTTTAGCACGACGTGGGCGCGAACCCGCGACCCTCGGATTACGAGCGCACGCCTTAACGCGCTCGGCCATGCCAGGCCACATGAGGATGCTTGTTACTTTAAATGGATGCATGTTATCACAATCAGAATTTATATACATCTGTTGAGAACTTAAAACTTACTGTGCACCAACTTTCAAAAGTAAATTTAATAATTGTTACTGTTATAAAACAGATGAAAACACAACAACTTCTGTCTTTACTGAAATTTATTTACCTTCCTCCCCACCTGTACAATTGAACAACCAAACAAAAAAAATATCAATGTTCATAAGTTTCAAATTTCACCTTTCATTCTAATCAGACTTTTCCAGCTAACAAAGACATTAATTTTTGTTCAAAATTAGTTTTTATACATGTATTTTTACTGACTATTATTGTCTGAGAAAATCAGTTGTGAAGAAAACAAGTGTTCTAAAATATGCAAAATCGTTCAGACACTACATTAAATTCATCAATAAAAGTACACTTTCTGATCAAGATTTTTGAACCTGAAAAACAAGTGATAAGTATAATGCCTTGGAATTTTTAACTTATAAAAACGTTTCTCCAGATCTAGTCTACAATTTCTTTTAATAGGTTTCTTATAAAAAGAGCATTTTGTGAAATGTATTTTCTGGAATTAAAGCTTTCTACATACATCTATATATATATATTTATGTGAACACTACTCTCTTCCACACATACATCTTAATTGTTCTAGTTTCTAGAAATACTTCGCATTTCTCTAAAATTATGAACCAAATAAAAACAAATATAACATATACTGTACACTAAAAGAATTTCATATAAATACAGATTGAGAAAACTATTAGTCTGTGGGAAGGAACGAGCCAGAATAAAGTTTCCAAACGAAAAGCATCAATTAACAGTTAATCTTGTTCCTTCTTGAACATCTGTTTACTTCCTGTTGCTGTTGATGGAGAAATGGCATGGCCACCATAGCTGAAATAAAAGTTTATTATACAATACACATACAATAACAATTAATTCACTATTTATTCCACTAAAAACCTGCTTGAAAAAAATCAAATTAAAAACAAAGTTCAATAAATAGTTGTTTAAGTTATGGTGAGATTACTGAAACAACATGGGTGATGGTTATATGATGCAAACTTCTATTGAAATCATGCAACTTACATTTAAACAACATTCTACATAAAGCTCATGTATTTTCAACAATTGTAATAATGTTAATCAGAGGCATAGAAAAGAATATAATAGCCATCCAACAAATTTTTCCATCAAGCTCTCTTTGTTTCAAATTTATTATAATGCTATGTACCCCTACATGCACGTTTTCAGGGACAATTGCGACAATCCTGTGCAAATTATATTTAAATAACATTCAGTGTAATGATGCAACTTTCTTTTCAATAAAATGTTTGTAACTACTTTTCTTCACTATCATGCTATTTGTAGTTTTCAAAACTTATTAAACAAAATGGCACAAATTCAAAAACTGTCAAGTTTCCTTGTAAGTGGTATTTTAGCCCAATGACATTTTTGTGTAATAATAACAATAGCTTGTTTGTTTGTTTTGGAATTTCGCACAAAGCTACTCGAGGGCTATCTGTGCTAGCCGTCCCTAATTTAGCAGTGTAAGACTAGAGGGAAGGCAGCTAGTCATCACCACCCACCGCCAACTCTTGGGCTACTCTTTTACCAACGAAAAGTGGGATTGACCGTCACTTTATACACCCCCACGGCTGGGAGGGTGAGCAACGCGGGCGCGAACCCGCGACCCTCGGATTACGAGTGCACGCCTTAACGCGCTCGGCCATGCCAGGCCCTAGCTTGTCTGTACTAAACTGATTATAGTTTTCAAGTACTCACTTGATGTGATGTGAGTCACTAACGTTACAAAGACAAGACTCCAAAAGGGGCTTCACATGGCCACAGAAACCTTGATTTTATGTTATTCTTGGGTCCAGGTTATTTTGGCACTGGGGTATTTTTAATCTCATCTTTTAGAAGATCAAATGGGAAGGGGCACAGCTGAGAAAAGAAAAAATGGTTGCTTTGCAAAATCTAAAAGTTATGTAAACACTTTATTTAACACAAGTTACACACACACTATAAAAATATCAGAAATAATACTTCTTATAACAAAATATATAAAGAAGTACTAAATTAGTTTTAGTAATCATCATCATGTTCATCCACTAAAGAATTTTTACACAACCAACCCAGCATGTTTGTCCACTGAAGTATTTTTTACATAACCAACTCAGCACATTGTACTAATGAAGTAGTGAGTTCTGAAATGTGTTTCAAACTTGTAAGTGACGATGAAGATCTACGTGGGAAATACGTTAATCAAAACAAGATTCCAGCTATAAGCGTGTACATGTATAGTGAGTGTGAACAGTACTAGTCAAAACACAGATCATTGTACACTATCACACACAAGTACAAACATGTAACACAGATTATTGTACACTGTCAACTGTACCAGTTAAAACGTGTAACATAGATTATTGCACACTGTCAACTGTAATAGTACAAACATGTAAACACAGATCCTTGTACACTGTCAACTGTAATAGTAGAAACATGTAACTCAGAGATAACACAGAACAGTTATTGTCAAATACATAAAACAGTTCTAACACATTTCAACAACTGTGGAGTGACATGCATTAAAACATGTGAAAATTATATGAAAAATATGCATGGAACTGTAGATCTAACTGTTATACTATCACAGAGAAATAGTGTGCAAGTTTTATCTGCAGCAACAGAACCATTGTAAAATAACAGACGTATATTAGTACTCAGTAAAATATAGAAAAAACAGAAATAGAGTAGAACACTAGAAATATGATAGAACACAACAAATTCATAGAAGAATGCAATACAATAGTATCATAGTAGAACACAACAGAAATTAAAAAATTGAAATCTAGGTCTTGTTATTAGGTAAAAACGTGTTTATTTATTATATATATAGTGTCAAAGTTACACAAGGTGAGCTGTCACTTGAAATGAAAAAATCTAACAGAATTTACACCTGTGTATAAGAAAGATATGCAAGTTAATAGGTAATTATATTGCAGATAAAATTATTCAATTCAGTTATAAATAGAATATTATAAAATAACTAAGAGAGCCATTGAACACATTGTTAAAAATATTTAAAATGTTTCGATAAAGTTTTGTAGCGATCAAGTATGTATACAACAAACTGTATATATATATTTATTTCAGAGTCTGTGTAAACTACTTGTACATACTTTGTACATTCTCCATACATCACAGATATGTTGCTATGTTACACTTGCAACAACGTTTTCTTACTTATCTATCTGAGCCTTCTTCATATGTTACTACCTCAAAGAGAATTTAATGTTTTCTTTGTTATTGGGAAAATTACTGATTGAAACAATATCTCATTGAATAAAATTATTTATATTTCAAATATGTTCATGTTATTTTGTTCATTATTTTTAATTATTTAAAAACCAATGTTCAAATTTGAGGACACAGCAAAATCAAACAGATCTTTCTTTAAATCACTTTTGGATTTTGATGTCCGTTGTTTTTTAACTTTATAAAAAGGTTCGTCTTCACTGAATTGTACATTTTATTTTTAGTCCTCAAAAGACTCAGATCAGTAATTTGTATACACGAATTTACGTGTATTCAGGAGTTTCTGTAAATTTTATGTTTATTTGTTGTTCTTAAGCATAAAGCTACAACATGAAATACCTTTGTTTTGCCCACCACAGGTATCAAAACCAGATTTCTAGCATCATATAAAACATAAATTACTTCTTTCTTCAAATAAATGACATTTCCCAAATTGAGCGTAAATTACTGTTCATGGAGTTGTCACTACGAGTGTGTTCAACAAATAAACTGCAGCGGTTTGTATTCAATTATTTAGTTTGGGACACAAGAATATTTGTGAACAGCTTGCTTATATTTTAAAATACATAATTGATACTATGCTGTATACCATATGTTACGGACATCAGCGAGAAAATAACCAACATTTGGAAAAAAAATTATAACAAAACCCAACATTCTGATAAAAACCAAATTTATTGAAACACCAGGTACAAAACTAAAGTACCTAAAAACTACACTGACAAACACAACATAATTTATAAAATACAATGCAATAACTGCCACGACATTATATTTGAAAAACAAGCAGAAAATGGAAAATAGATTCAATGAACACAAAACACCTTCACACGTTTTTGAACACTGTAAATCAAATTTACACAAAATAACCACAAAAAACATCCAGATATTAAGTAGGGATACAAATATAAACAAACGCAAAATCAAATAGGCCTACTTACACAACAACTAAAACTAAAATTAAACCAATGTAAAGGAACCTACATAACCTAACATCCACCTACAACATCCTCTACAATCCTGTACCCATTTCTACTCTCGTCCCTATACATTCAAATTTTCTCTTTCTTAACCTGAAGATGACCAAAGAAGGTCAAAACGTTGTTTTCTCTTTATTAGTAAATCTGTTAACATCCACAGAAGCCATTCTGAGAAACATTTTTATTTCAAGTTTCTCTTCATCAAGAATAACATTGTTGCTGAATGAAAACAGCACTACATATATTCTTATATGTAAAGCATAAAAAGGGTTTGATATCTTATAATAAAGATAAACCATTAAATGGATATATGTACGTGTAAACATCCATCACCTAGAGTTAGGTGGCTTGATAACTCTCTTTGAGGGTATAATGGACTACTTTCGTGTAGCGTTTTTGTACATCCTGAAGTAGAACAGATTTTCATTTTTTTCTTCCAGACTTTTTGACTTTAAATATGAAGATACAAGTGTACACCCAATTAAATAAATTAATTGTTATCGTCCGAAAAGAAAGGACCGAAACTTTGGAATGTGCAAAAGTAACAGTGCCAAAGAGACATTGTCTTGTTCACAAATTAGACTTAAAGTGCCTACCAACAGTTTCGCAAATATGCAAATTGCTGAAACGTTTTCATATTAGGCATAAAAAAAAATTACTGTAATAAATGCAGTGTCCCCTGTCGGCTAATAAAAATAAACATTATTTTAAAAAGTAAATACATACAAGATTTATATTACATACAACAGAATGTATTTAAAACATACACTGCTGGCCAAAATCTTAAGGCCAATGAACAGAAAGAAAAAAATATGCATTTTGTGTTGTTAGACTTGACCACTTATTTGAGTAAAGCTTCGAAAGATGAAAATAAGAAAAGGGAAAATAAAAATAAAAAATTTTGAAATTAGCCTAAATATTAGCTGGTCAAAAGTTTAAGACTATAATGAAATGAAGCGTTAATCAGTAAACATGCAACAAAATTTAGGAATTTGTGTTCAAGCATTAGCTTTGTCAACATCTACTGACATCTGTGTAACATTGGGTAAAAATATGACAAAGGCTAAAAAGTTGAAAGAGTTTGAACGTGGCAGAATTGTCGAGCTGCAAAAGCAAGGTCTCTTTTAACGTGCCATCGTTGGTGAGATTGGGCGAAGTAAAACTGCTGTTGCAAATTTCTTAAAAGACCCTGAGGGATACAGAATGATAATTTCAGTGGTAAGCCTAAGAAAATTTCGCTGGCATTGAGCAGGAGGGTTCGATGGGTTATCCGGCAAGACATCAGTCGATCGTCGAATCAGATTAAGGTTCTTAGGGACACAGAATACAGCTAAGGAACAAGAAGACGGCATCTACGAGAGAAAGGCTTCAAAAACCTTAAAAGTTTTCAAAGGCCATGCCTTCTACCACACTATGAAAGAGCTCGATTAAATTTTGCTGAGAAGCACCAAATATGGGACGTAGAAAAGTGGATGAAGGTTTTGTTCTCTGATGAGAAAAATTTAACCTGGATGGTCCAGATGGCTTCTAACCTTATTGGCACGATTGGGATATCCCACCGGAGACATTTTCTTCACGACACAGTGGAGGAGTTTCCATCATGATTTGGGATGCTTTCTCTCTGCAATTAAGATAACCTATCTTGATGGTGGCAGGTGGACGTGGTGACGTAAATGTCAGAATGGGACATTGAGCAGCACCATAATTCCATCTTTTTGAGTGGACATACACCTCACTGCAGAAACTTCTAGGGTGGAAAACCACCGAGAATCTCTGACTCAGGGAAGTTCTTTAAATCCCTCTCAACAATAGCTCTTGTGATGAATTCAAAGTAGTATGAGGTGTAACTTCAATAGGTATATCTGCAATTGCCTTTGAGAGCAAGAAGAGTTCACTGTGTTGAGATGTGGATGTTTCCACCAATATGTTACCAGATCGAAGCTTCTTTACTGACTTTGGAGAGCCAGCAAGTCCCTCTAGTCCCTTCTGAATAAAAAAGGGAGACAAATGCCCTGAAGGTTTGTTTGAAAGTGAATGCAATATAAAAAATGAGGTACAACAGGTGGTACAAATGTTGAGAATTGATACTCAGAATCTTCAAGATGTGGTCATCTACCCAAAGACTGTTTTTTCACTATTTTATTAAGATTTTTAATTGGAATATCCATGATAAAGAAAGAAAAAATTTTGGTGCTCACTGACCCTACACACCATGGAGCCCTATGAGGGGACACACTACAATGTCAAAAAAGGACACTGCAGCAATGTCAGGGTTTCATGCGCACTATACCTAAACACCAGCATCAGATACAATGTCCACAACACCTGTTGAAAACATCCAACACTGGTGCTTGGTTGACCCTAGCCCGAGTGGAGTAGCCAATTTACTCAAGGCTGTCAGTCTACAGTAATTCAAGGCCAAAGTTGTGTGTTAGGGTTGGACCCCTCAATCACCAGAATCCTCTCCTCTACTTCACAGGTTGCCATGCACAGCAAAAACATGGGTGGATGTTTAGACCCTATAGGAGGTAAACTGAAAGAACAGAACCTTCCCTGGGAAGTACCCTCACCATGTACTGGAATCCACACAGAAGGGGTATGTGGTAAGGCCTACCTTCCTGGCTTCACTAGTAGAATCTGCGAGATAATGTGCATGAGGGTGTCATGAAGAATAGTGCTCTGTAAAACGTGCAATAGTTGAACATAGTTCCCCAGATTTTTAAAAGTCAACAGATTTAGATTTATTCAGTGTGATTGCTGGTATAGAAGGGAAGAATACTCTTATACTCTACTCATGATAGTCCATGAGTAAATCTGATGAGATGTGACTTGAAGAAGTTTCCTTGCTGTAAAGCAAGTCCAGCATAAGCAATATATAAAAAATTTGCTAAATTACTTCATCAAGGTTAAAAGGGATAAGTAGCACGAAACTGAAGGATCCCAATGAATAAAAAGTCAGTTTCTACCACCTTGAATGGAGTTAGTGGATCCACATTATACCTCAGAGCTCTGACAGGACATAGCAAACTACTGGGGCCTGAATAATCATAGAGGTGAAAAGTGTTTGGCAAAGTAATTGGTGAGAAAAATTTATGCTCATCCTTAGCTGCCCGAGTCTCAGGAAGGAAGTAACTATTAATATATAGCAGAACAGAAGTACAGTAATAAAGAGTCTTGTGCAAATGACTCCAAGCTATGATATTCACAGGCCAGCAGTAACAAAAAGTACATTTTATGGAAAAATATGATGCATAGCAGATGAGGGTAAAAGCTCAAATGAATGTGGAGAGAAAACATGTAATACTACATTATCTGAGTTAGGAAATTGAAAAGGCTTTTTGGGATAAAGTATGCTAAACAATTTGAGAAGTGAAGATATAACTGAGGAATGAAATAATTTCCAATGTTTATAATACCAAAAGGTACATAATAAAAGTGTCTTATCAAAAAATGAGATAGGGTTGCTACGTTTTGTTAAGGTGGATTTAATTTCCTTGTGAGAAATAATTGGGGTTTATGGAGAAATTGAGACAAATACAAAGCAATTTTAGAAGTTTAACCCCAATGCCACGTGAAGGACTGCATAATTTACATGCATGAAGTTTGAGCTCACAATGTTTGGATGTGGAATGTCGGATGGTTGCTTCGAAGGAGTTAGCAAAAGAAGAAGTGGCAAAGGTTGGTACTCTAGGAGACACTGAAGAAGAGAGTATCATGGTTTGTGATCTTTTCAAAGTGATTAGACTTCATTCTGAAACTCCATATTTTCAAAATAATGTCAAGTCTTTGGGGAAAGTAAATATATGTCTCCTCATGGTGTTTGTAAACCAAACCATGTTGTACCAACATGCATGAACAGCAATATCAGATGATTGAGGGAAAAGTAAGTATTTGTTCTAAGATCTTTTTGCTATCAAAGAAAAAGTAAACACAAAAGCAATCGGGGAAAGCCTTGGAACCTCTCAGACCTGACTGAATAATTGTAGAAAAGAAGCAGGAGATGACTGATCCAAATTGACCTTGTGAGAAGTCAATCTTGTAAATTATGGCACAAAAAAAACAGAGATAAAGGGATATCTGGAGTGATAAAGATGAAAAGTCTAGCATTATTTCTAAGGATCCCTTGGATTTCATGATACCAAAAGAACGAAGCAGATTATCCACGAACTCATATGTAAAAGCAAGGTATTATTGTAGTACTTCAACAGGGCACAGGAATAATGTCTATTCATTTTGAAAGTTTTTTTGTTTTTTTTTGGTATCAAATTCAGTGCAATGTCAAACTTTCTAAATTAAGAAGTTTGATGGATAGAATGTTTCAGACCTCTTGACAAGAACAATTATTTGCTTGCATTCTGTATGACTATAATAAGGATTCTATGCACCATGTTACTTCAAAGAGATGTTAAAGGTCTAATGTACATAATAGGAAATGATATTTTTAAAATATATGATGATAAAAAAGTATTCTCACCTGTCAACGATGTGCAACATTCTCTGCCAGAGAAAAGTTACACTTGCTCTGATATGTTACTCAGGGGCATTCAAAGAAGTGAAAGAGAGATTGAAGAAGAAGCTTTTTAAACAACTACATGGCACTTTCATTGACTGAAGACTGGGTTTCAGCTAGAACCTACAGAATGATTTGTCCAACTGCACTGAAAGCAATAGAGTACCATTGACAAAGGTGATGAGGATTATCCCACCAAAGTCAAGATGAAGGCCTTTGTTTACTCTGAAAACAAATAATGGAAAAAATAGAGAAGAATACAACAAACTATGCTTGATCTCAAAAAATAGGCTGAGAAAGTTAGTCAACAATGCAATACTATACATACATCTTCCAAGGTGGACATTCACCAAAAAGAATTAAGTTGAATACTGTGTTCTGTGAGAGTCAAAAACTTGCAACAGTGCTGGTAAATTTGTGAATTTTTCATTAAAATTCTGTTTGGAATTTTAGTTAAACCTGAAAACACTAAAAATATGGTTTTAACTCATTGTGGAATAATGTTACATATTAATGTCTACCATACAGCCCAAATTCTAAGTGCCTGGCCCTTGAAAGCATTGTTTAAAATAAAAATAGCAAATTCAACAATTTGCTTAGCTGCTATTATTCTAGTACCAAGAATATCAGGAAGAAGATGGATAAGTTGAAATTGGAGAGTGTAGTATAATAGGAAACATGGAAACTTTGTTAAGCTTGGAAAATATTGATAATAGGAATCATTTTGAAACTTATCTGATGTAATGTATCCATTCAAAGCATATGGAAGACAATAGGGATCCCTTGGGGTAGAACAGTACATCAGATCCAACTGCCCTTAGGGTACCTGTGAGGTTTGGTGACAAAAAGCTTAATAATTTGCCAGCCATAAGTGAAAAAATGTGCAAGAAAAACATAAGGTCTCCAGGGAGAGATCCAAATGCTAACTATTTGAGGTGCCTGAAGGTACAGGCCAGATTTGGTGACACTCAGTCTAGTGATTCACAAGTTACAAGTGGACACAAAACTTTTGTCAAGTAGTGCTTCATAAATAGATAAGAGGTCAAATTATTTAACAGTGAAAGACTTTTTAAAGAAAAAGGGTGGAAAGACCATTTACCTGAGAAGTAAACTGTGGATTGTTAAGTTGAAAACTTTAGAATGGAAGTTACAATTAAAGGTTGCAAGTGTAGGAAGGTTTTAATTGGATTATTGTTAATGGAGTTGATATAATACAGTTTATTACTGACCTCATGTATGTGAGGTCGATGATAAACTGTATAATAACATTAGGGATTTTACTCATACAAATATTGATGCAATAGTAACAGGAGAATAATTTTAGATACATTGATTGAGACCGTGTAAAGTCAATTAATGAAAAAGAGAGACTTCTTGAAATGATTCAAGATGGTTTTCTATACCCAACAGTCAGTCAGCAAAGAAGTAAGAAGGTATTCTATTTTGGATTTATTAACTGTTAATCTTTAAAGAGGAAATGCTTCTATGAGTTGAAGTGGAGGAGTATTTAGAGGAAAGTAATCACTAAATAGTTAAGTGTGATGTTTTGCTATACTTTGAGAAAAACAAGAAACGAGATCCTTGTTCTTCTGACACCTTGATACAAGATTTATCATTTGTGAAAAAAAATAGATTAAGCCAAAAAAGCAAAAGGATAACAGGAAAGATCAAATTTAATTAGTTAACTTAAGATATAAAAGAGAAAATCAGGGATAAATTCCATGATGTTAAACGATTTTTTGAAATTTAAATTGACAGAAATGTTAAAAAATTTGTAGAACCAGAGAAAAGCTACAGATTTTCTTCAAAAAAAATTAGGAAGCTCAAATGGGCTTATTTAGATAATAAAGTTAAAACTAATTACAAAGATATATTTTCAAAGTATGTTAAAGACAACTTAATGGTAGGAGTAGTTTTTGGTTCCTCACACTGGTTGATTGGGTTGTAAGGAAATTTGGACAAAAGTCAAGTATACATAAATGATCCTAATTCTACATTCAGAAATAAATCTTCTCCATCAGGTTTGATACTGAAGAATCATCATTCCTGCTGCTCAAAATATTTGAAATTAGGAATCATCTTTATGATTATACATTTTTTCAATTATATATCGTTATGAAATGGACTTGAAGTTTGAAACATAGCAAATAAATGTCACATAACATCAGAATTCTTGATTCTGACAACAGAAACATATTGAATTTCTGTCTTTTCTAATATTCAGCCTGTAAAGCCATTATCAAATATAACAAATTCATAAAAGAAAAATAAAGGAATGTGATAAAATGTGTTAAAGTGGGTGACACAGATAACATGAGAGTTGTTGCAAAGTCAAATTTATGAGTTATTTTAAAACACCAAAGTATATTTATGATGTATTAAATTTACAAAGTTTAATTTGTTAAATTATTTAACATAAATACAAAAACAAAACAGTCCAATTTATGAATCACTACTATTTATGGGAAATGATTTATGTTTCTACCACAAAACTACTATGGGACTTATAAACCTGATTAACTATTCTAGCACAATCCTTTTGAGTAAAGAAAAAATGGAATGTATAGTTTGTAATTGATAATGGGCCCAAATAAATATGTGCCAAGGGTAAAGTGTTGGGGCAAACTGGAGCATATCAGCTGCTGTCTAACTGAGCAAAACATCAAGTAGAAACACTTTGTTATTGTGAGCAACAAAATCAATCTTCCTCATCAAAACAGCCAAAAACAAAAATTCCATGGGAAGCACCTTGTACAAGTAGTTTGACAAAAAGTTGTTAAGTAATTCAGAATCAGCCAATTGTTAATAGATAATGCATAAGTTGTCCATATATGTAGCAAATGTTAGCAGTGAGCATAGTGACAGTTAGTCACAGTAAGGTAATGTGATATAAGTGGCTAAGGGAAAAAGCCTCAGGACACATCAGAATATACAAAGTGCTGTCATTTTCTGAAAATTACAGGAATAAACACCTTGGATACATTGTATTAGGCCAAATGTGGTCTGCCCATGCAGAAACATCCAGTGCAAATGCCTTGCATAAGAAATTGATTTTGAGATAAACAAGCATGGTAAAACACATCAGAGGAAGTACCTTGAATCCAGATCATTATGTTGCTGAATAATCAATAATTCTATTGACAATAGCCCTCTTCTTACCAGGTGAGTACATATGAGCTGTGAAGTTTGATTTATTTCACTGAAAAATTCCCATTCAGGAGGAAACTTCCATGGTCCAGAGCTCCAGCTACTGGGAACTGGAAGTGTAAAGGACTCTCTATGCTCCAGTAGAAGAGGGGGTAGGGGAATGTGCACTGGGCAGTCTGGAGGAATGATACACTGGAGACAGTGCAATGAGTGTGTAAGATTTCCTATATATTTTGAAAAGCAGAAAGATCCTGATTGTAAGAATCATGGATCAGTATAGATGGACAAAAATACCAGTCTGCTTTGCTCATGGAGTCTGTGAGTGATGGTCCTTTATATGTGAAATAGTGATTAAAAATTATTGAAATACACACAAACCACTACATAAGTGCACAGTAGCCTAAAAAAAACACACACCATCTAACAGTGAGCATTATAGGAGTATACAGATTTAATGCTGATATAATAATAAGCATACTTGACCAGGCAACATCTATCACCAGGTTGGGCCCTGAAATATAATGTATATCAACAAAATAAAGTAAAAATTATTAATACATTGTCTTAAGAAAATGATAAATGCCCAAAAACGACACAGCTAGGATGTGCAAATAATGTGTGACAAATGTATTGGGAGTTGTCTGCATACCAGCCTGAATAATCTTCTCTAAAGGACAGTAGTTTCAAGCAACTAAAGAACCAGTTAAATGACAAATTTGGTGAGAAAAACTTTATGTCAAGAGTGATCTTCCATGAACACATCAGAATATACCAGTCGTATGAGTTAATGAAACCAACCAGTAAGCATAATAGGTGACAGATCACAGGAAACAAAGAAATTCCATTGCAAGACTCATGAAATGAAGCAGTACAAACCACATAACATAGAAAAGAAGAAATTGGACACAGTAGTCAGTCCAGATACAAATAAGAGAACAGGTGGAAAATGAGAGGTAAGGAGAAAAGGTGAAAAAACATTCTTAGGCATCCTATGTCTTGGGAAGGTATGTCTAATCAGGGTAAAGGATAACATACAAGGAAAAGTAAAAAAAGTGGAAAACATTAATGCCATAAATACTGAGAAAAATGATGAATGTATGCCAGGAAAAAGAGAAAATAGGTCTAAATGAAAAGTTGGTACAAGGAACATATTGCAGTAACTTCAAAGGGAGAACTGGATAGGGCATTGAGATTTTAATCAAGCAGAAGAAAGGAAGGTGGCAGATGGCTACATGAGATTAAGTCCCTGAATTAGGCAAAAATATCAGATAAAAGGCACACATGGAGATGGAGTTTGGTGATGTTGGTATGAAATATCTCCTAGAGAAATTTCTAGAGGAGCACTCAGGGCAGATGGAAGGGCAAAGGCTGTTGCTCCAATAAGAGCCAAGACAGAAGGAAACATGTCTATGCCAGCCAATATGATGCAACCAGAAGAATATAACAAGGAGTGGCCAGGATAAGAGAAATAACTTTGGAGAGAATTCTGGTCAGAAGGTAGGCACATAGGTGAAGACCTCTCCAATAGTGACTGAAAGCATCCTCCCCAGAGTTATAAGGTGAAGGAATAGAAATCAAAAAGAAAGAAGTGAGTGGTGAAGGTGTGTATATATATATATATATATACACACACACACACACACACACACACACACACATACATATATTTAGAGAGTGAGACAGTATTCTCAATTAAGAACACATCTACAGAAATACCTGAGGATGAAGAGACCGCCACTCTGAGAGAAAAACCTGGTCAGAATGGGATAAATAGCTAGACACAGGTTTCATAATTTTGGGAATATGAAACACTAGAACTTTCATGTCATAGTAGTTGGTTTAGTACAAGATATCCACAGCCTGAAAACACAGAGATCTGGACATGGTTCACTCTTACTCAGCTCATGACAGTGGAATTGTCAGACTGAATCATAAAAACACACCTCAAAAAGACAAACACAAAAGTAAAAACCTAAACTGAATAACATGAGAATAAAAAAGTACCTACTCAACAATAACATGTTTTAACTCGCATCTACTGTACAATTAGATGTGAATAGTAGTAAAGAAAGAGGAACTTTCAAACTAAGTAACATAAACACTGAAAATAAGTAAAAATAACAAACTGCCACACCTAAAAAATTAGCCAAAGAGACTAATATCCAAACAGTAATGATTATGCAAATCAGAATAATATTTGTTTAGAATTGGTGAAACTGTTTATTTTAAAATACCTGTTATAAGCTTTCAAAGATGTCATTCATATTCACAGTCCCTCTTCAGAATTGAAAGCTTCTACTTCTGTTAATTAACTTGTTACAAGACTTTAAAATTAGATCCTCACCTTAGTAGTTCTAAGTAATTAATACTGCTTTTCCTTGTATACATTAACCTGTCATAGGCTTCCATAGCTTTCACCCATCTACACAATCCCTCTGCAGCAGTGGAAGCTGTTTTTATTTTCTCTGAATCAAAGTCAGCATTTGAAGTGTACTTATCTCTAATTGATTTAGCAGAGATGTTGTCCCACAAAGTAAAACATAATTTTTACTAGCAATACAGAAACTACTACTTTTTCACAGGCAAAACAATATGGCTAATATAGCCTACCATCTCTGTTACCATTATAACACAAATGCTTTCTGTACACTAATAACAATGCAGCTACAAACATTGTTTTTAAAGTTTAAAAACACCACAGGTATAAAAAATATTACTCATACACAAGATCACAGAACCAGTACAAAAACTATCTGAACTGACAGCTGCTGAAATATTTCAGAAACCAAACTCAATTTTTATATAAATAAAATAGAACTAAAGGAATTCCTTACATTTTAACTGTTTATAAAACTTGCTATATCACATATGTAAAGTTATATTTAAAAACGTTTATTGATATAAAATATCAAAAGCTGTGAGATAAAAACTTAAGTTATGCAAATTATTACACATCTATTGCTTGTTTGCCTACTTTATCATAGCTTGTTAAGCTTTCTAAAAACTTCATATCTCCAAGAAGATGCTTAGAAGGTCCCCAGAAATCTTCTACCATTTTGCCTATGAAAGGAAACATTTGAGAAGATTAGATGATAAATAAACTTAAAACAAATTAATTAATTTTCAAAGTGGAACAAATTCTTATAATACATATTTTATTATTTTTCAAAATGTATTAAACACTATATTAAATTATTTATGTAATATCCTGTATGCCATAACCAGTGAACAAAATGAACAAAAGTGAAAATTAAATTAAATCTAATCAGTGTTACATCAGTACTGAATCAGATTATTTCAGTTTGTTTTTTCCAGCACAAACCCACATGCTGTGTCTACCATGGGAAATCAAACCCTGGACTTTAACATTTTAAGTAATAAATTCAACTGAACATATATAATTATCTCATGGAAAATACTGATAAACTGCTTTTAACCTCTTTTGTGAATCTAAGTTCAATTAAACTCAATAAATTACATGGCATTAAATTGAATTTGGTAGTTTAACAGTAATTTCTGTATATGGAATCCAAAATATCAAATTTCGTTTCTCTTGCACATTTTCACAAAATTCTTGTACTTTTACATAAATGAATAATTTGCACTGAAATCTAGTCAAATATTTTGTGCTTGAAGTTTACACAATCACCAGCAATAAATCTGCTTAAACCTATAATTGAGTCTTGTCGGTCGTTCTAGAAGACGAGAAACTCCCACTATTATATAAATGGTTAAGAGGCGGTATGACGTGCGTTTTCTGGCTCGCCGATTTATTAACTTTTAGGGTGCATTTCTTAAAAGTTCAGTTCGAAACAATATTCGAAGATGCGCTTGTGCTTTCGTAAAACATTGTAAATTCTTGCACTCGACAATTTTCGACAGATTTGAAGAACATATGGGACTTGCGCAAAACACGTTTAGCAATATAAGTTTTATGGATTAAACTAAATTATTGATATTAATGTATAACCAATAAATCCGTTACACCTCCCTCCTTGGAGAAATAAGTGTTACACAAGTTTTAACTAATTCTACATATTGATAACAATACATTAAATATAATACATTGTTAAAGAATTACACAATTTCAAAATCATAAAGATACATAAATCAATACAAATAGCCGTATTATAAAATTACCAAGCAATTGAAAGTGCTTAAACAAATGTAAAATGTTTTTATTTAACACGATCAATAATCATACAAAGGAAGGATTCTTTGAAAACTGGGATAGGTTTCAAAGGAGCAACAGAAATTTTGTGACTAGATTTTCAAACCAATTGAAATGTAGGACAAACTTTACAAAGTGAGAAACACCTTCCCTAAATTTTGAACAAAAAAAAATCATAATTTCGTCACTCATCTCTTTGATACCTGAATGACCTACGGGAGAGTTTATGGCTATCTTTAAATGTTTTAAAACAACATACTTTTGGAACAATGATTTTATAAACTACAGCCCAGTCCTCTAAAGCTTGTACATTTGATGTTTTCCACTCTTTTCATGAGCACCCCATTTTTAATACTATCCATTTATAACTTTCTCCTTTTCATTCTTTGGGAGTAAATACTTAAATAGAGACGAGATCTGCTGATTTTTTTCTTTATCAGTTTTACTCCTCACAAACAAAACAACTGAACCATAATTTTAATATCCAATATTGTCGCTCAACAAAGAAGTTCCTCAAGATGGATTCCTGGTGAGGGGATCTCCCAGGGAAGGTTCTATACTTTCAGTTTACTCAACATCCACCCACTTGTTTACTGTGCCTGGTGACTCGTGAAGGAAAGAAAAGGTTTCTTGTGGTTGAAGGGTCCAACCCTAACATGCCACATTAGCCTTGAATTCCTGCAGAAGGGCATCTTGATTGCTCCCCCAGGATCAATTTTCTGGTCCTCTTAGGCTAGGATTAATTAAGTATCAGTGTTGAACGTTTTCAAGAGGAGTTATAGACTTTGTCTGCTGGTGATTGCATAGTTTAGTGAGCACTATACCCAATATTCTTGTTTTGCATTGCAGTACGTACTTTTGGAGACTTTCATGGTGAGTAGGGACAGTAGCCAGTGAAATTTTAGTGTATTATAGATACCCCATTCTTAAGAGAGAAAAATAAATAAAACTGAGAAAAAAGATAAACTGCCATGAATAGATGACTGTTCACCAATCATATCAAAGCAGGTTTCTGTACCTAGACTTCTCATGTTATGCTCATTATCTAAGAAATCTCCCTTTTCTTATTCAAAAGGAATTAGAGCTGCTTGCTGGCTCTGGCTCCCTCAAGTCAATAAGAAAGCTATGCTCTGGAGGTACTTTAGAAACATCCTCAAAATACTAAGCTCCTGTTGAATTCGAAAAACATTAGGGATATACTCATTGAGATTATTCCACATGCGATCTTGAATGTCTCAAGTTATTGTTCAGAAAAACATCAATTCCAGACTGAGAGATCCTCGTTAGTTTTCCACTAAAGGTATTTCTGTGGTGCACTAAATCTCAACTTGCAAACACAATTATATTGCCTACTAATGTTCTAGTTTTGACATTTTACATCACCATATCCACTTGTTACAGTCAAGGGAAACTATCTGAACTGTAATGTACGTTCATGTGTTCCCAACCCTCTCGTGTGTTTCCAGTGCCAGCTGTTCAGTCACTCGAATAGATGCCGTGTTTTTTAACACGTGCTCATTGTGGTGACAAAGACCACGATGCCTAGGATTAAGTCCTGAAACCACACTGTGCTAACTGTAATTGTTCCCATTCCTCTTGCTTTAGTTCTTGCCGTGAGGATAATATCTTCCTTGTGGAGAATGAGGTGTAACGTTTGAAGACAATGAACACCTATATTCTTCCTATACGATCGAAAGTTGTTGTTCCCCACCCTATCACGAACATATGCTAATGCACTCTTCTACTGCTACAAGGTAAGTGCTGACAAATCTCTCCATGCCTCCATTAGAGTTGTTTGCAAAACATCTGAAGAGTTTTTTAGCACTCCATGGTTAAGAGGTGACGAGTCTGTCCACTCCCATTTGTCTCTGCCATTCCTTCCAGGGAATTCCTATGGTCCTAGGTTCAAGAATTTCCTTGAATCCATCTTCCACCCTTAGAAGGTGGAATCTTTGTACAGACCTCTTTCCAACAAACAACGTGGTCCAAAACAGAAGGGCTCTGTCCATTTCTTCTTTACATACATAAAAATGACCACTTTGATACAGAGGAACTGTCAAGGTTTTATTTAATATGGATAACATTAAGGATTCTTATAGCACTGTGCCTTTTTTACTGTAAATGTTTCTGAAACCTTCCAGTGTCATCATCCTTTGGCAATTTTATCTGCATCGATATGTCAGGTTGTAATGGATGAGTGCACAGAGGGGTGGCACTGCTGGTCGATCTGCTTGTACCCATCCTGTCTTTGCCATTTAATACACTCTTGACGTCTGTAAACATCTGTTTCTTTGGGTTGTACCACCATTTGTTCTCTCCACCTCTCTCAATTAAAGGCCTAATGATCAACCAGACCTTTATCCCTTCATTGACCAGTTACCATCTCCCTTTTTAATGCTGTTGGATTTTAATGGATACAGCTCCCTCTGAGGTGATGTGGATATTGATGAGAGAGGTCATTTCATACAGCATACACTCCTGGATCACAACCTTGTTTCTCTCCAGTGCTAGTTCTTATACAGATTTTCTTTCACCTTGTCAATCATTTAGTGCTGTTGATCTGTGTGCTCCTTTTTACTTTTTATTTACCTTTGAGTCTTGACCATGGTGGATACACTCAATCTGCACGTATCTGGAAGCTGGACCAAGCCAACTGATCCTTTTCCACTGCTGTATTACAAATGTGAGCCATTGATAGATGACAGCATGGCAGCACTGACTGATTTGTACTGTACAGACAGCTATTCAATGTATTCCTAAAACCTTTATGTTTCCACACTATTTTCTCAATAGTGAAATCCTGCCTGGAATGCCTTTCGTAGGCATACCACACTTTTAAACTGCATCACTTTCCAACGGGCACGTACATGGCAGATAAGTCAAAACCAGAAGGAATCTTTGTAACTGGAAGTAAAAGAGATGCTGATTGTGTACTTAACCAAAGTCATGGGACGAGATTTAAAAGGTCAGTAGGCAGTATACTTCTTCCTCTTTTTGAAATTGTTCTCCAATGACCAGTAAGTTCCCGATGTCCAGAACTTTCCCAATGCTTTTATTGAAAACCTTTTCCTGCAACTATTACTTATGCTACATTCCCCATATTAACCATCAAGAATTAGGAAGAGTGATAATATCTTTTTCTTTCAGGCTGATCGTCTCCATTGCTGCTTTTTATAGTTGTGGAACTCTAACTTTCTCTTCATCAATCTGGTAATGCATCAGTCAGACCTGATAATAATCACTTCGAAATGCTGCACAATCTTTCTTCTGCATCTTTTGCAATTCTTCTGGTTGTTTTTCTGGCAGGAGAATGCTTTTCCTGATGCTTGGTTCTGGACTATTATCCAACATTTTTCTGAGCTTCAGAAGGATCCCAAGATTCCTTCAAACAACCATCCAATTGCTTTGACAAGCTGCGTCTAAGATTTTGAAAGGGATATTTAAAGCTCATTCTGTTTTGTTCTTTGAATCAAACAACCTTCTCTCCCCCATCCAGTGTAAGCTTTGACAGCAGTGTTCCACCATGTACTACCATCTGATTTGACTTGCAATATACAATCAGGAAAGCCTTTCTCAAGTGGCATCTTATTTGTTTCTTTTTACCTTAGGTTTTATGATATTGTGTGGAAGTATAGCATTTTGCGAGATCTCCACTTGTGGGTTGCATGGCCATTTGTCGTTTTTTATTTTTTTAATTAACTGGTGACAACCAGTTCTGTGGGTTTGACACTTTCGTGTTCTATCTGACATGAACTTAAGTTTTTCAGTGTCATAATTTTCATTTATTTAAAAAAAATGAATACTATTACTAAAAGAGTAGCTAACAGACAATATATAACTTCACATCTTGTGTCATTCATTGAGCATGAGGTTAATTGATTGGCAGCTACAGACGGGCCTCAATCATCTTCTGACGTGAACCGAAACTGTTTACATGCATTTTGCTACCAATGGGGTATTTTCCCAAATCTTTAGCTCTGTCAAGTGCGTTATGTGATCCCTGAAGAATAGTTCTTTCACCTTACCTTTGACTTAAGCTGATTTAAACTCCAAACATGAAGCAGCTACGTGTCAACTGTACAAGGACTCAGCAGATAGCCCAGCGTGGCTTTGCTATAAGGACACACGTGTGTGCGTGCACACATGCATCACATGCACAGTGAAAAAAGTTACTGTCTGATCTCTAAAGTGAGTTTTTCAGATATTGTAATATTGGATACAATGAGAATAATGTATCTTGTCCTTTGAGTGAAGGAAAGTTAAAGAAAAACACCATGAATTTAAGTTGAGAATGACTGGTATTAAAGAACACTCTTAAAAGATTAAGAGACATAGTAAATGGGAAATTAGGTAATCAAACATGATGTATAAGGGAAGATTTGCAGAAAAAATAAAAATTAACAGCAAGAATTTTTTCAAACACATTAAAGGTAAAGACAATACGAGAATAGGAGTTATAGGACCCTTGAAGTTTACAGAGGAAATCTAGTATCTGATTATGAGATGACTGCTTTGTTAAATTTTTTTTCCTTTGGTTTCTATTAATGAACATTCAAGCAGCCATTCACATCTTGAACAGTTAATAAATGGAAATAATAATAAACAAGATGGCTGCATTAATTCTGAGCTAGTTTGGAAAAATTAAGGAAATTTTTAAAAATGATAATGTACCTGGGGCAGATATTCTTCTAAGGGTTTGAAGGAGAAAATGAGATTGGATAGAAGAGCTACTTGCTACTAATTTGTTTCGTACTGTAACTTCTAGAGGGGTGATAAAGATTGTCCCAGTAATTACAAACCCATCAGCCATACATGAGTTGTGAGAAGCGTTTAGGGAAGTTTATTAAAATTAAAAGATGACATGCAAAGTAACTTGAAGCTTACAATTTTATTAAATAGCCAGTATGATTTCACAAAGAAATTGTTATCTTGCAAATCTTTTGACCTTCTTTAAAAATGATACTGCTTTGTAGATGAGAGTGAGGATTTAGATTTGATGTATCTGGATTTTAAAAAGTAGTTGAAGATGCTATATAAATGCTTAAACAACAAAAAATGGGGATAAGGTAGCAAATTCAACAAAAACAATGGCTGGATGGAATAAAACAGGATTATAACAAATGGAGTTCAGTCAAACCTGATAACTCTTGCAAGTTGGATACTCAGTCTTAGGATCTTTACTATTTTTAATCTACATTAATTACATAGATGAAGGAAAAGTCAAATTATATTGAAGTCTTGGGTGAGGCTAGCTGTAAAGAGAATTTTGCTGATTTACAAAAGGATTGTTTTATTTCATGACTTTGGCTAATAAGTGCAAGATAACAAATATTGGTTATCATAGTTTGGCTTGAGTATGATTTGGATGGGAAAAATCTAAAGTATTACAAAGGAAAGGGATCTTAATATAGATGTTTAGTCTCTAAAGCTATCCAAACAGTGTGATACTGTTAGTGCGAGGGCAAACAGGATTTTGCATTGTATCTGTGAAGTACTGAATACAAATCCAAAAGAGAATATTTTATTGTACAGGTCACTGATTAAACTAAATTTAGAATACGTTCAGTTTTGGTATCCTTACCTTGGAAAATACTTTGAATACTTGAAAAGGTTTTAAAGAAGGTTTACCAGATTAGTGCCTGGAATATGAGTTATCATACGAGGAAAGGGTGGAAATTATTTAAAATTGTTTTATTTTCAAAATAAAATTTTGAATTTCGCGCAAAGCTACTCGCGAGTTAACTGCGCTAAACTTAGAGAATAAGCTGAAATTTAGCAATACACTTTTAACGGTAAAAGTTACATGGATTTGTAAATATGTACTTAACTGAAACAAACGTCGATATTAAAATACATATATAATAGTAAATCCGTTACAACACATTTTCCAAATATACATTAGATATAATGTATAATTTTTGTTTATTTATATTTTTGCATATGATAATATAAACAAAATAAAACTGCAACTCATGCCACTATCCATTAAATGTTGTAATTAAAGAAAATGATTTTTACATGGTTGAAGATAAGTAAGAAAGGATATTTACTTATTATAATGTGTTTATAGTATTTTCTGGTAAAAACTAACTTTTCGACAAGCCTCATAAAGCTAGATTGCTAATAACTGCAGATTCAAATAGAAAATAAGAAGAATAATTATAAATCTGGTTACAACATTTTCTTGTATGAGTTAACTCACAATACTTAATAAAATTAGTAAACACTGATACAATATTGATTATGAGAGAAATAAAAAACGGAATATATGTGCTTGGAGATACAGAATTACATTAAAATTATATTTGGTTTAGTTTTGTCTCACAGCTTTCACTCTATTATAATTAATTTCTATAAAACTAAATATAACTATTTTCATTTAATGCTTTTTTCAAAGAACTCCAAGTGAAAGTGAATTAAAACTAAGTTGTGCATGAATTGAAAACGTTAAACTTTGTTTCTTTGTCCAATCGACAGCGTTACCTTGTGGAATTTGTTCTCTCATAGTATTGAGTGGCTGTTCTGTTTAAATAACTTGAACTTGGTCAGCAGAAAACTTTACAATCAGTAGCTGCTTCAACTGTTGTATTATATATTACTGCAAAATCGTCTTCGGTAAAATTGATTGACTGTCTCTAGTACAGAGACTAAAAATCAAAACAACTACAACGACCCATTCTCAATGACTTTCTGAACTACAAGTTTACGCTAAAACTGCATGCAAACCAAATGAACAAAACAGTTTTAAAATCTTTATAACACTATAAATTTTAAAAAAAACATGTACCTGCATATATATTTCACCCTCACTGGAGAATGAGTTTAATAATTCTGTTCAGAAGAATTTACTAAGTTTTGTTTAAATTCCCATTATTTTAAGAAAGGAAGGGTTAAAGTTTATCTTACTGAAAATAAAAAACTTTCATATAAATATTGATGTTCCGCTGCATGATTCTCAGTCTCTTTTTTGGGAATATTTTTGTTGTTGTTTATTGTTTTATGTACTCTATTCCTCTCACAAAACCTTGATTCTTCGGGGTCTTGTTTTGTTCTCTCTCTTTAACTGAAAATGTGAGATACCTGGAAATCTTTGAAAACGAAAACACAGCAACATATGCATTACTCTAATGCCAGTTTATGCCACATTTTATTCATTGAATTTTGCTAGAAAAAATTACTTTCACATTACAAGTATTAAATAGGAATATATAATGGTAATATAGTGTCAATTTTTTTTTAGTTTCTTTCGCAGTTACCTTGTTTGTTTTTGTTTGTTTGTTTTGAATTAAGCACAAAGCTACACAATGGGCTATCTGTGCTCTGCCCACCACGGGTATCGAAACCCGGATTTTAGCGTGCAAGTCCGCAGACATACCGCTGAGCCACTGGGGGGCCGCAGTTACCAAGACAGTTTGTTTGTTTGAAGTTATATAAAAAGCTACACTATAAGCTATGTGCGTGCTTTGCCTATCATGGGTATCGAAACTCGGTTTCTAGCGTTGTAATTCTCCAGACATGCTATTGTGTCACTGGTATGCTGGAAGATAAAACATTAGAAATTATATTTATGCACAACAATCCCTCTAGCGGATATTATTATAATTCAGTATTTCCATGCTGTTTGGAATTAAAACGATGGTGTGGTATAATCCTTTTTATATTTTTAACTCGAAAGTTTTCTTGGAAAATATTTTAGAAAGGTAAGAGGAAAGCGGAAGTAGAATACTATTGTATATTACACAATTTTAGACAGTTGATTAACTGAGAAACTTTACTAATGAAAATAACTAAGTTACCTAACGTATTAGGCTAAAGTAAGTGGATTGTTGCTGTTGTTTTGAATTAAGCACAAAGCTACCCACCACGGGTATCGAAACCCGGATTTTAGCGTGTAAGTCCGCAGACATACCGCTGAGCCACTGGGGGGCCAAAGTAAGTGGAAAGGAAAGCAAACGAATTGCCCTAATATTAATAACTACCGTTAGTTTTCGTAAAAGCATATCTTATTATGAATTCTAACGTTATTAATTACAAGCGTTTCCTATTTCCATCGTAGATATAAAACTATAATGTGAAATTTAAGGGCAACATGGAACTTTGTAATCTACTTAGACGATAAAACTATTTAAAAAATAAATAAAAACCACTTATTTTCATTATTTAAAAGGCCAAACACTTTATTGATCATAGTCATAACCATATAAAATTTAACCTGTGATAATCCAAAATCGTCATATTGCTTTTATGATAATTAAACATGATCTGCCATTTATATGCCTGTTAGCTATTTAGGAAGTACAACAAACAATTTATTTATTAATGAAGATGAAAATGGTTGAACAAATATGTACAACGTTTTATTTACAAGTTTGAACAATTTGAAATAACTTGTGTAAAACTATAAACATAATTTTACAGCTGAGTTGTGTGAAAATTTAGAATAATTTAAGGGTTAAAACTTTGTGAATCATTAAGGTTCTTTTTTTTATAGAAAATGAAAATGAGAGATGTCACTTAAATCTATTTGTAAATGTTTAAGAAGAAATAAGATTTAAAAACTTACAAACAATAGTAATGAGTCTTCTTGTGTCATCTCTCAAATTTGAAACCCCTACTCCCATCGTAACATTTTGCTTTTAATGTTTTTACAGAATTTGTTGCTCTTAGTTCATACATTTTAAGCAACTTTCTTTCTTGTGTGATGTTTATTATTTCATGTCATCCTATTTAACCACCTCTCTTGATCATCTCTCTCCTGTCACAGCAGTAATGCTCTTTAAATGTATTTATTGTACTCTTTGTGATTCATCCTGGGTTGGTACCTTCAGCCACAGTTGTCTTCTTGATTTTTTTTATAAGGAGCATGTGTATTTTGCGCTAAAACATTTAACAGTATTCCAAATGACAACTATATAGTTATGTATTTTGAAAAGGGATGCCTGTTTTGATTTGTAATGAGTATGTGCTGTTAGTTGTCTTAACCCTTTTGCTATGGGTTTGGTGTATGATACATGAGTTTGTCTGCACATTTGCATGCATTAAGTATTTGCATTATAACTTTTGATACAGTATGTGTATCTTCACAAACTTTGGTAGACTTTTAGTAAACATTACAAGTATGCTACATAAAAAAATCAGATGTAAGACTATATTTTTTAAGTTTCTTTACTCAAACTATGTAGGGTCAGTCACTTGACCAACCTCATAAACATCATAAAAAATTAGGAAATATAAATTATGCTTTTTTGTACTAGAATGACTACATATTATAAGATGAAAGTACAAATGTTTAAGTAGCTTACCATTATGTCTAATTGCATCACAAATCTTTCATTGATGTAGGGCACATGCACTTATATCCAGTAAAATATGACTGATCTTTAATTTTCCCTGTCTTGGCTGTGTTTTAGTGGACTAGTATTTTATGATGTATAGTCATATTTCAATTATTATACATTATATATATGTATATTGATTTTTCCAATTTAGAAATAAATTATTAAAGTTATTTTTCTTAACATATAAAATGATAAATCAAGAAGTAAAGGAAACAATTATTTATTTTCACTATGAACTTTGGACACAAGTTGCTAAGCCTTTTGAAATTTTGCTCTGGAGAATATCAAACAATTTTTTAAAATTCTTTTAGGTTTTACATATACAGTTGAATAACCCAAAATCAGAAATAACCAAAATGATACCATTCAATTCCACTATAATTTATTAATCTTAGTTAATAAAATATATTTAGGTAAAAAAAAAATGAAACTTCAAGTAGGCTAAAGATGCAACCTTTAGATCTTGAATTGAAGGAATGTGGAAGCCTTTTCAAAGATTAAAATGGCAGGTAAAACCACTCTGGGGATATTTTAAGCTGTTTATTGGTTATTCATGTCATATATTCAAGTAATTGTATGTAAGGAACCGTTTTCAAAAATGAAAGAGGTGAACTATGTTTGATTCAGTATATAAGCCATATCTCAGTAAAATAAAAAGATATGAGGTTCTTATTTAATATTATAACTTGATAATGTTTGTAATTTGAGTTCTTAAATTTGTACAAAACTATAGATTTAGTATGTTGACATCACAAACATCAAATTTTAAACTGTTACATTTAACATACCATGCAACTCACTGAAATCAAAATTTGGATGTGTTCTTTTAATATTTGCTTTTAAATTAAGAAATTAACTCATATATTATATTAAAGTTTGAATTATAACCTTCAGTTTGATTCCAAACTTACTGATGTAAATTCATAAAGTAGTACAATAAAATTTTTAATGCGAGGTAACAAACTTGATGTAGTATTTGATCTGTCATGAAAGGGTTAAATGACTTATCTTCCACATCTAAAACCATCTATATCAAATGCATAATCCAAGTTATAATAATTATTGCACTTAATATAGTTAAAAATAATTTACCAAATGTTTGTCCTATTTAAAATGTGACCCTCAACATAATTAATGCAGCTAGAATAATTAGTTTGTCATTGGCAAACTTGACTAATTTATTAGTTCTTCACATCAGTATCATACCACTGATCCCCTGAGTTTCTCCACTTAAAACAAGGGTGGTCTGTTTGATTGGTTAGACTTTGTAGCAAATGTTTGCTGCTTTTTCTTTTTTTTTCTTCCAGCTACTCTGTAATCCCACTGTCCAGTCTTTACCTAACTCCTACTGGTGTGATTCATCTTGCTAATCTTTAATGTGGCACCTTGTCAAAAGCTTAATGACAACCCAAGTTCATCAAGTCTACAATCTTTCCTTTGTAACAGATAAGTAAGATTCTCCATTGGTGAAAGCATATTTAATTTCTTTTATGACATAATTTTTCTCTCAATTACTTTGTAAATCTTCTTTTACCAGACCTAGATTTTTTTTCACTGTGCAAGTAAGATTAACTGGCATATAATTTCTTACTCTTAATATGCCCTTTAAAAATAAAGTAAACGCAAGCATCTCTCCAACCCTCAGGCAACACTCTCTTGATTTATCAAAGAAAAAGTTTTGAATAAATCTTTGTTCTAAGTGCCAAATATTTTATTTCTTCAGTTCTCAAGACTTCAGTTAAATTTTTCTGGTAACCATTTTTAAGCCTCAGGAATAATATTGTTACAACTACTTTGTCAGTCACTTTTTATTTTACCTAAACTAAAATATTTTAATGATTTTGTTTATTTTGTGTATTTGTTTTAAAATATATATCTACTAAAACTAAACTTGTGTAAAATATAAAATTTCAGGTTTTATTTTGTGTTTAGTTCCATTGTATGGATTGTCTGTGAATGTGGTTGGCCAGACAGTTAGCCCACGAAATGACCCAAGTCATGCACCATTCTTTGTGGAATACTCTTTGGTGACAGAATAGTAAGTTTGTTCAATTAAATTACAGTTGCTTCTTTAAAACTATATGTAGACAGACCATGGTTTACAGTTCATTAAACTTCAGGATATCTTGATTTTTATTCAAAATTAATCTATCATTTCCTTTATTAACTTCATGAGTTGTTGTGGGTGTTGAGAATGTTGAAGAGTGCTTTATAAAAGATTCATTGAAAAAGCTTTATCCATAATCAGTTTTAATAATTGTACATGTACATTACTTCTTTGTTTATTGATGCTGAGGCTATAATAAATTCACTAAGTTATTTCTCACATGAATCATATATTGTTTTGTTTAAAAGACCTTAGTGGTGTATTATAACATGAACTTTGTCCTTGTGTATTACTACATAATGATTTTATTGCTATCAGTAATTTTTATTCTAAAACAAATCATAATTCCTGTCATCATTTCTCTCGACGTGAAACCCCATGTTTTTATTAACTGTGGAACATGGTAACCGCAGTAGCTTCTACAATGAAAATGTTTTGACCAACTTCATTCCTTTTTCAAATAAGGCTTGTCAATAAACCAATAAAACAAGAGTTGTGATTTTTAATATCACTACTACTTTTGCAGGTGTTGCAATAATTAGTATCCAATTCACTGAAGTAAGAATCAAAAGATGTATTTACTGAACTAAGAAGCCAACCAACTAGTTACTTTTACTAAGAAAATTTTTTCCAAATCATACTTTAGTCTGTTGATAAAAAAAGCCATTTCTCAATTTCTAAGACTTTGTTTTTTTGCCTATCTAAGCATTTAGAATGCTTACTTCAGTCTTTTGTACTCCACTCAAGTACCTTAGGCAAAATTTCAATCTTTTTGTTTATATTTATATATTACATAAAAATGAAAAAATCTTACTGACAAGTATAAATTCTCAAGTTACAGTTTCTATTGCAGAGCTCAAGCAGACCTCTCATCTTCTGCCTCTCATATCTAGTGTTTGTCACTAGATGGGTTAGTCTCATTCAAACATATCCATGATACAATCTGTTGTTATGCGAACTAAAGGTATCTCTTCGGAGGATTCTGAGGTGGCTTTTGCAAATCATTGAGGAGAATTTAGACTTGCTTTTCTGGCTGTTCCTTTCACTAAATTGACCTAAACAGAGAAACATTTTGATGAACCACCTCCAGCCTCTTTTCTTCAGTTGGTTTCTTGTATTTTTGTGAGGTTTTGGGGAGCATTGCAGTTCAGAGCTTTACCTTTTTGTTTTATATCAGCATTTTATGTCTTCTGCAGAGTTGTTTGAAGTTTTTCTCATCACCTAACTTACATGGATCTGTGCATACATCATTATATGGAAAACTTGCTCCTTCTTATCAATTAGTAGAACAACACTCTTAGATTCTCCTTTCAAAAGCCAGACAATTGGGCTTCATTATCACACTGAAGAAACATATTTTGTTACCAGTACAATATCTCATACATTTGTGTGTATTTTTCAATACTCTCTTAAGATGTGTTCAACCACCATACATAAGGCTTCAAGCCATAGAAAGAGTTGTCAGGCTTTTACTTCTCTTGGTTATTTCTTTTTTTGGGGGGGAGGGGGGATGTGGGCATCCATTGAGCATATCTTTCCTTTGGAATGAATGCATATGATGCCCCTTTATTGATCACTGTGGAATCAATGGATCATGCATCCTGATCCTTTGGATAAGCTCTCTCCTTACATAGGAGCAACATTGTCATTTGTAAAATAGTGATTGGATCAGAACAACACTTTTATTCCACCACCTCATCCCAAGAACCATCTGTTCAGACATCTTT
Organism: Carcinoscorpius rotundicauda; assembly: GCA_011833715.1. Taxonomy (NCBI): domain Eukaryota; kingdom Metazoa; phylum Arthropoda; class Merostomata; order Xiphosura; family Limulidae; genus Carcinoscorpius; species Carcinoscorpius rotundicauda. Next base: position 52,700 of record MU034095.1, on the reverse strand, counting down.
TCAGGTATGGTGTGCTTATCTTCAAGGTTAGGAGCTCCAGGGTACTTGGATGGAAGACAAGTCTATCCTTCACATCAGTATTCTTAAACTTCATGCAGTACGCTGGGCAATGGTTTAAAGCATGTTTTCCTTGAAGGGAAAAATTGATATGAAACATTCTGACAATTTCATGGTGGTATTTCAGATTTCTATACTGTGTCTTAATCCAACTGAATTTTTCAGCATAACTGATGCTACATCAGAAGGTTTATAAGTAGATTTGCTCACATTTCAGATCTCCAATGATCAATGCCTTTGTGACTCATTGGAATCCTACACTGCAGTTGTTTTGATCTTTAATACCTTATTCTCAAGCTTTGCAGTAGATGTGTTCATTTAGCACTGGACAGATTCATATCTGTATGCCTTTTCTCCAAGTTTGGCTATTTATCCAGCCTTTAACTATGGTTTGTTCTATTCCCTGTTGAGTTCTATTGGTTATACCATATTGGCCAACTCAAGCATAGTTTCTGCTTCTTCACTACCTGCAGGAGTGTCCACCTTTATTTCTTTCATATTTTCAGTCTCTGCTGAGACAACCTTGATCAGACATTCTCCACCCAGATATTTGAAAACTTGGAAATTGTGTTCCTGTTCCTTTGTATTTAATTAAACCCCTCTGTAGACCAGCCATGATCATTTATCAACAAAAGTGAAATATTTATTGTCAGTTGTGTATTGAGAGGTATTTAAACCCTCTTCATTTCAAAGTATTTACCATATCCTGTTTTATGATATGGGTATTTGAGAAGGGTCTTGCTTTGTCTACAATGGCTTTATATAAGACATCTTTATCAACTACTTTTAGGCATTCCAAATATCGGAAGGGTTTTGAATCCCCAGTTCTATAAGGTCTGCTAGAAACCTTTTGTATTCTTTAGCTAAAGCAACTTTTCAAGTTACCAAATTGGGATTTTACGGTTGTTTTTATCATCTCATCCTCCTTTTGAGGCCTTAGTTCCTTGTTCTTTGCTTCACCGTTCTCTTAAATTTTTTTGTTGGTCAGTATTGTTTCAATTCATGTGCATTGGACTATTTATCATTGCTCATTTGTCCTGCTTTACCCTGAGAGGTCGTTTCTTCCCAATACTCGTACAATCAGGAAAGCAAAAGTCTTCTTACCAAACCATTTGCCAGCCATTTTCCACCTTTATGACATCCCCAATCCTGATCTTTTGGTATGTCCTGTAAGAACCTTTAAGTGTTGCGTGGCTTGTACTAACTTGTTGAGGTACTATACTTGGGCAGAGTGATTACCTCTTTCTTTTCAAGCTGATTGTCTCTATGACTGTAATCATTCCTTTACACTTGTGGAACTCAAACTGGCCCTTTGTTGGTTGGACCTAATGATATACACTGTTAAATGCTGTGCCATCCATTTCCTGCATCTCTTGCTATTCTTCTGATTGTTTTTAACCAGATCTGGCTGAAGAATGTTTTTCCTGATGCCTGGCACCAGGCTATTTTCCTACCTTACTCTAAACCTGAGAAGGATCCTAAGAATCCTTCAAATTACCATCCAGGTGCTTTAACAAGCTGTCCATACAAAATCTTAGAGAGAATTGTTAATTCTCATCTTGTTTGTTTCCTCAAAGTAAACAGCCTCTTTTTGCCCACCCAGCATGGGTTTTGATGACAATCCTCCACTGTGGATCACCTGATTCGCTTCAACCCTCAACCAGAGAAGCCTTTCCCAAACGACATCTTGTATCAATATTCTTTGACCTTGAGAAGACTTATGATACAACATGGAGGAATGGTATTTTGCAAGACCTCCATTTATATGGGTTACGTGACCATTTGCCCACATTTATTTAAAAAATTTTAATCAACAGGAGATTCCAAGTTTGTGTGGGTTCAGCACTTTCCTGTTCTTTTCTTCAGGAACTTGGAGTCCCTCAAGGCTGTGTTTTGAGTGTCACACTTTTCATTATAAAGATTAATGCCATCACAGAACAACTCCTTCTTTCTGTTGTAAACTGGCCCTGTGTCAAGAACTTTTACATCCCATGTCAGTCATTGAACATGTGATATATTGAGCAGCAGCTACAGACTGCCTTCAATCATATATTTTAGTAGACCACAGCAAACAGTTTTACCTTTTCTGTCTCTAGAATTGTTTGCTGACACTTTTATCACCAACAAGGTATTCACCCTGATCCTAAACTCTGTATTGGTGAAGTTGTGCTACCTGTGGTCCATGAATCAAAGTTCTTGGAATTTATCTTTGCCTGTAAGCTGACTTTTATACCACACATCAAGCAACTATGGGTCGAATGTACAAAAGCACTGAACAACCTCCTTGTCATTTTTTTCTACCATTTTGGAAGGGGATTGAAGTTCTATGCTAAAAATATATTGTTCTCTTACTCGAATGAAACTAGACTATGGATCACTGATCTATGGCTCTGCCAGGACCTTGGCCTTAAAAATACTGGACCTCATTCATTATCAGGGACTTTGGCTTTGTATTGGGGTTTTCTACACTTTCCAGGTCTGAACTTATACACAAAGTCTCATGAACATCATTTGAAACTCTGCCATTTGCAACTGTCTACTGTGTGGTTTGAAACTTCATTCCTTACCAAAGCATCCCACCTGGAGTTGTTATTGTTTTGTTTTTTTTTGATGGGCCATGCTTTTTCAAAACAAGCAATCTGCCATTGCTCCTTTTGGCCTTCTTATCCAAGAGTAGTTGAGTGAATTGGGTTTGTCCTTGGATAGCATTACTGTATCCACCAGTCAGCCCATCCCACCATGTCTTATTACAGTCCACAAATATGACCAATCTGTAAGTCATCTGAGAAATGCAGATACTCCGTATTGGAAATACTGTCTGTTATTTGCTGAACATCTTTCAAACCATCCTTCCCTTCCTATTTATACAAATGGTTCAAAATCAGGTGACTCTGTGGACTCTGCCATAGTTTGTTGTGGTTCAGTGGTTGTGCACAGAATCCCCTCTACAGCTTTTGAATTCACTGCTGAACCATGTGCCATTTCTTTTGCCCTGGATAACATAGAAGATAAGCAGTACTCAAATTGCACTGTTTATACTCGCTTAGTTCTCTTCTTGCCCTGGAACCATTTCATGT
>MU034095.1:0-49066 GCA_011833715.1 Carcinoscorpius rotundicauda | reverse complement strand
GTCGAAACGTTGTTCGCTCTTCTATTTAAAATATTTTCTGAACCCAAACGAGCCGTTTTTGCATATAAAATGCAGGTACATGTTTTTTTTTAAATTTATAGTGTTATAGAGATTTTAAAACTGTTTTGTTCATTTGGTTTGCATGCAGTTTTAGCATAAACTTGTAGTTCAGAAAGTCATTGAGAATGGGTCGTTGTAGTTGTTTTGATTTTTAGTCTCTATATTAGAGACAGTCAATCAATTTTGCCGAAGACGATTTTGCAGTAATATATAATACAACAGTTGAAGCAGCTACTGATTGTAATGTTTTCTGCTGACCAAGTTCAAGTTATTTAAACAAAACAGCCACTCAATACTATGAGAGAACAAATTCCACAAGGTGGCGCTGTCGATTGGACAAAGAAACAAAGTTTAACGTTTTCAATTCACGCACAACTTAGTTTTAATTCACTTTCACTTGGAGCTCTTTGAAAAAAAGCCTTAACTGAAAATCGTTATATTTAGTTTTATAGAAATTAATTATGATAGAGTGAAAGCTGTGAGACAAAACTAAACCAAATACAATTTTAATGTGAATCTGTATCTGCAAGCACATATATTTCGTTTTTATTTCTCTCATAATCAATATTGTATCAGTGTTTACTAATTTTATTAAGTATTGTGAGTTAACTCATACAAGAAAATGTTGTAACCAGATTTATAATTATTCTTCTTATTTTCTATTTGAATCTGCAGTTATTAGCAATCTAGCTTTATGACGCTTGTCGAAAAGTTAGTTTTTACCAGAAAATACTATAAACACATTATAATAAGTAAATATCCTTTCTTACTTATCTTCAACCATGCAAAAATCATTTTCTTTAATTACAACATTTAATGGATAGAGGAATGAGTTGCAGCCTTATTTTGTTTATATTATCATATGCAAAAATATAAATAAACAAAAATTATACATTATATCTAATGTATATTTAGAAAATGTGTTGTAACGGATTTACTATTATATATGTATTTTAATATCGACGTTTGTTTCAGTTAAATACATATTTACAAATCCATGTAACTTATACCGTTAAAAGTGTATTGCTAAATTTCAGCTTATTCTCTAAGTTTAGCGCAGTTAACTCGCGAGTAGCTTTGCGCGAAATTCAAAATTTTATTTTGAAAATAAAACAATTTTAAATAATTTCCACCCTATCCTCGTATGATAACTCATATTCCAGGCACTAATCTAGTAAACCTTCTTTAAAACCTTTTCAAGTATTCAAAGTATTTTCCAAGGTAAGGATACCAAGACTGAACGTATTCTAAATTTAGTTTAATCAGTGACCTGTACAATAAAATATCCTCTTTAGGATTTGCATTCAGTACTTCACAGATACAATGCAAAATCCTGTTTGCCCTCGCTCTAACAGTATCACATTGTTTGGATAACTTTAGAAACTAAACATCTATATTAAGATCCCTTTCCTTTGTAATACTTTAGATTTTTCCCATCCAAATCATACTCAAGCCAAACTATGATAACCAATATTTGTTATCTTGCACTTATTAGCCAAAGTCCTGAAATAAAACAATCCTTTTGTAAATCAGCAGAATCCTCTTTACAGCTAGCCTCACCCAAGACTTCAATATAATCTGCAAATTTAAAGTAATTTGACTTTTCCTTCATCTATGTAATTGATGTAGATTAAAAATAGTAAAGATCCTAAGACTGAGCTTTAAAGTATCCAACTTGCAAGAATTATCAGGTTTGACTGAACTCCATTTGTTACAATCCTGTTTTATTCCATCCAGCCATTGTTTTTGTTGAATTTGCTACCTTATCCCCATTTTTTGTTGTTTAAGCATTTATATAGCATCTTCAACTACTTTTTAAAATCCAGATACATCAAATCTAAATCCTCACTCTCATCTACAAAGCAGTATCATTTTTAAAGAAGGTCAAAAGATTTGCAAGATAACAATTTCTTTGTGAAATCATACTGGCTATTTAATAAAATTGTAAGCTTAAGTTACTTTGCATGTCATCTTTTAATTTTAATAAACTTCCCTAAACGCTTCTCACAACTCATGTATGGCTGATGAGTTTGTAATTACTGGGACAATCTATATCACCCCTCTAGAAGTTACAGTACGAAACAAATTAGTGGCAAGTAGCTACTTCTATCCAATCTTATTTTCTCCTTCAAACCCTTAGAAAAATATCTGCCCCAGGTTCATTATCATTTTTAAAAATTTCAATAATTTTTCCAAACTAGCTCAGAATTAATGCAGCCATCTTGTTTATTATTATTTCCATTTATTAACTGTTCAAGATGTGAATGGCTGCTTGAATGTTCATTACTAGAAACCAAAGGAAAAAAGATTAACAAAGCAGTCATCTCATAATCAGATACTAGATTTTCTCTATAAACTTCAAGGGTCCTATAACTCCCATTCTCGTATTGTCTTTACCTTTAATGTGTTTGAAGAAATTCTTGCTGTTAATTTTTTTTTCTGCAAATCTTCCCTTATACATCATGTTTGATGTCCTAATTTCCCATTTACTATGTTTCTTAATCTTTTAAGAGTGTTCTTTAATACCAATCATTCTCAACTTAAATTCATGGTGTTTTTCTTTAACTTTCCTTCACTCAAAGGACAAGATACATTATTCTCATTGTATCCAATATTACAATATCTGAAAAACTCACTTTAGAGATCAGACAGTAACTTTTTTCACTGTGCATGTGATACATGTGTGCACGCACACACGTGTGTCCTTATGGCAAAGCCGCGCTGGGCTATCTGCTGAGTCCTTGTACAGTTAACACGTAGCTGCTTCATGTTTGGAGTTTAAGTCAGCTTAAGTCAAAGGTAAGGTCAAAGAACTATTCTTCAGGGATCAAAGAACGCACTTGACAGAGCTAAGGATTTGGGCAAATACCCCATTGGTAGCAAAATGCATGTAAACAGTTTCGGTTCACGTCAGAAGATGATTGAGGCCCGCCTGTAGCTGCCAATCTATTAACCTCATGCTCAATGAATGACACAAGATGTGAAGTTATATATTTTCTGTTAGCTACTCTTTCAGTAATAGTATTCATTTTTTAAAAAATAAATGAAAATTATGACACTGAAAAACTTAAGTACATGTCAGATAGAACACGAAAGTGTCAAACCCACAGAACTGGTTGTCACCAGTTAATTAAAAAAATAAAAAACGACAAATGGCCATGCAACCCATAAGTGGAGATCTCGCAAAATGCTATACTTCCACACAGTATCATAAAACTTAAGGTAAAAAGAAACAAATAAGATGCCACTTGAGAAAGGCTTTCCTGATTGTATATTGCAAGTCAAATCAGATGGTAGTACATGGTGGAACACTGCTGTCGAAGCTTACACTGGATGGGGGAGAGAAGGTTGTTTGATTCAAAGAACAAAACAGAATGAGCTTTAAATATCCCTTTCAAAATCTTAGACGCAGCTTCTCAAAGCAATTGGATGATTGTTTGAAGGAATCTTGGGATCCTTCTGAAGCTCAGAAAAATGTTGGATAATAGCCCAGAACCAAGCATCAGGAAAAGCATTCTCCTGCCAGAAAAAACAACCAGAAGAATTGCAAAAGATGCAGGAGAAAGATTGTGCAGCATTTCGAAGTGATTATTATCAGGTCTGACTGATGCATTACCAGATTGATGAAGAGAAAGTTTGAGTTCCACAATTATATAAAGCAGCAATGGAGACGATCAGCCTGAAAGAAAAAGATATTATCACTCTTCCTAATTCTTGATGGTTAAGATGGGGAATGTAGCGTAAATAATAGATGCAGGAAAAGGTTTTCAATAAAAGCATTGGGAAAGTTCTGGACATCGGGAACTTACTAGCCATTGGAGAACAATTTCAAAAAAGAGGAAGAAGTATACTGCCTACTGACCTTTTAAATCTTGTCCCATGACTTTGGTTAAGTACACAATCAGCATCTCTTTTACTTCCAGTTACAAAGATTCCTTCTGGTTTTGACTTATCTGCCATGTACGTGCCCGTTGGAAAGTGATGCAGTCAAAAAGTGTGGTGTGCCTACGAAAGGCATTTCAGGCAGGATTTCACTATTGAAAAAATAGTGTGGAAACATAAAGGTTTAAGGAATACATTGAATAGCTGTCTGTACAATACAAATCAGTCAGTGCTGCCATGCTGTCATCTATCAATGGCTCACATTTGTAATACAGCAGTGGAAAAGGATCAGTTGGCTTGGTCCAGCTTCCAGATACATGCAGATTGAGTGCATCCACCATGGTCAAGTCTCAAAGGTAAATAAAAAGTAAAAAGGAGCACACAGATCAACAGCACTAAATGATTGACAAGGTGAAAGAAAATCTGTATAAGAACTAGCACTGGAGAGAAACAAGGTTGTGATCCAGGAGTGTATGCTGTATGAAATGACCTCTCTCATCAATATCCACACCACCTCAGAGGGAGCTGTATCCATTAAAATCCAACAGCATTAAAAAGGGAGATGGTAACTGGTCAATGAAGGGATAAAGGTCTGGTTGATCATTAGGCCTTTAATTGAGAGAGGTGGAGAGAAAAAATGGTGGTACAACCCAAAGAAACAGATGTTTACAGACTTCGAGGGTGTATTAAATGGCAAAGACAGGATGGGTACAAGCAGATCGACCAGCAGTGCCACCCCTCTGTGCACTCATCCATTACAACCTGACATATCTATGCAGATAAAATTGCCAAAGGATGATGGCACTAGAAGGTTTCAGAAACATTTACAGTAAAAAAGGCACAGTGTTATAAGAATCCTTAATGTTATCCATATTAAATAAAACCTTGACAGTTCCTCTGTATCAAAGTGGTCATTTTTATGTATGTAAAGGAGAAATGGACAGAGCCCTTCTGTTTTGGACCACGTTTTTTTGTTGGAAAGAGGTCTGTACAAAGATTTCACCTTCTAAGGGTGGAAGATGGATTCAAGGAAATGCTTGAACCTAGGACCATAGGAATTCCCTAGAAGGAATGGCAGAGACAAATGGGAGTGGACAGACTCGTCACCTCTTAACCATGGAGTGCTAAAAAACTCTTCAGATGCTTTGCAAACAACTCTAATGGAGGCATGGAGAGATTTGTCAGCACTTACCTTGTAGCAGTAGAAGAGTGCATCAGCATATGTTCATGATAGGGTAGGGAACAACAACTTTCGATCGTATAGGAAGAATATAGGTGTTCATTGTCTTCAAACGTTACACCTCATTCTCCACAAGGAAAACATTATCCTTACGGCAAGAACTAAAGCAAGAGGAATGTGAACAATTACAGTTAGCACAGTGTGGTTTCGGGACTTACTCATAGGCATCGTGGTCTTTGTCACCACACTGAGCACGTGTTGAAAACACGGCATCTATTCGAGTGACTGAACAGCTGGCACTGGAAACACCCGAGAGGGTTGGGAACACATGAACGTACCTTACAGTTCAGATAGTTTCCCTTGACTGTAGCAAGTGGATATGGTGATGTAAAATGTCAAAACCAGAACATTAGTAGGCAACATAATTGTGTTTGCAAGTTGAGATTTAGTGCACCACAGAAATAACTTTAGTGGAAAACTAACGAGGATCTCTCAGTCTGGAATTGATGTTTTTCTGAAAAATAACTTGAGACATTCAAGATTGCATGTGGAATAATCTCAATGAGTATATCCCTAATGTTTTTCGAATTCAACAGGAGCTTAGTATTTTGAGGATGTTTCTAAAGTACCTCCAGAGCATAGCTTTCTTATTGACTTGAGGGAGCCAGAGCCAGCAAGCAGCTCTAATTCCTTTTGAATAAGAAATGGGAGGTTTCTTAGATAATGAGCATAACATGAGAAGTCTAGGTACAGAAACCTGCTGTGATATGATTGTTGAACAGTCATCTATTCATGGCAGTTTATCTTTTTTCTCAGTTTTATTTATTTTTCTCTCTAAAGAATGGGGTATCTATAATACACTAAAATTTCACTGGCTACTGTCCCTACTCACCATGAAATTCTCCAAAAGTACGTACTGCAATGCAAAACAAGAATATTGGGTATAGTGCTCACTAAACTATGCAATCACCAGCAGACAAAGTCTGTAACTCCTCTTGAAAACGTTCAACACTGATACTTAGTTAATCCTAGCCTAAGAGGACCAGAGAATTGATCCTGGGGGAGCAATCAAGATGCCCTTCTGCAGGAATTCAAGGCTAATGTGGCATGTTAGGGTTGGACCCTTCAACCACAAGAAACCTTTTCTTTCCTTCACGAGTCACCAGGCACAGTAAACAAGTGGGTGGATGTTGAGATCGCAGGAGGTAAACTGAAAGTATAGAACCTTCTCTGGGAGATCCCCTAACCAGGAATTCTTTGTTGAGCGACAATACTGGATATTAAAAATATGGTTCAGTTGTTTTGTTTGTGAGCAGTAAAACTGATAAAGAAAAGGATCAGCAGATCTCGTCACTATTTAAGTATTTACTCCCAAAGAATGAAAAGGAGAAAGTTATAAATGGATAGTATTAAAAATGGAGTGCTCATGAAAAGAGTGGAAAACACCAAATGTACGAGCTTTAGAGGACTGGGCTGTAGTTTATAAAATCATTGTTCCAAAAGTATGTTGTTTTTAAACATTTAAAGATAGCCATAAACTCTCCCGTAGGTCATTCAAGTATCAAAGAGATGAGTGACGAAATTATGATTTTTTTTTTGTTCAAAATTTAGGGAAGGTGTTTCTCACTTTGTAAAGTTTGTCCTACATTTCAATTGGTTTGAAAATCTAGTCACAAAATTTCTATTGCTCCATTGAAACCTATCCCAGTTTTCAAAGAATCCTTCCTTTGTATGATTATTGATCGTGTTAAATAAAAACATTTTACAATTGTTTAAGCACTTTCAATTGCTTGGTAATTTTATAATACGGCTTTGTATTGATTTATGTATCTTTATTATTTTGAAATTGTGTAATTCTTTGACAATGTATTATATTTAATGTATTGTTATCAATATGTAGAATTAGTTAAAACTTGTGTAACACTTATTTCTCCAAGGAGGGAGGTGTAACGGATTCATTGGTTATACATTAATATCAATAATTTAGTTTGATCCATAAAACTTATATTGCTAAACGTGTTTTGCGCAAGTCCCATATGTTCTTCAAATCTGTCGAAAATTGTCGAGTGCAAGAATCTACAATATTTTACGAAAGCACAAGCGCATCTTCGAATATTGTTTCGAACTGAACTTTTAAGAAATGCACCCTAAAAGTTAATAAATCGGCGAGCCAGAAAACGCACGTCATACCGCCTCTTAACCATTTATATAATAGTGGGAGTTTCTCGTGTTCTAGAACGATCGACAAGACTCAATTATAGGTTTAAGCAGATTTATAGCTGGTGATTGTGTAAACTTCAAGCACAAAATATTTCACTAGATTTCATTGCAAATTATTCATTTATGTAAAAGTACAAGAATTTTGTGAAAAGGTGCAAGAGAAACGAAATTTGATATTTTGGATTCCATATACAGAAATCACTGTCAAACGTGTAAAAATTAAGACCATATCATCGCAGGTCCTATTTGTTGGAGTTAAAATAACTTCGACAGGGAGAAGTAACAAATAAAATGTAGTTTAAACTATGTCTGCAGATATAAAGGCAGTCTTGTCAAATATTTTTTTTCATAATACAAATAATTACACAGTATAACGTCATGTACTGGTTCATTATTTTCTTGAAATTTTAAGCTATCGATCGACACAAGGGTTAATAGCAACTTACAGTCTGGAGATTTTTTTACGTATTTGACAAAAGAACTCTGTACAAATAACAAGAAATCATAAACCATGAATGAAACAAACTGCGTTTAAAATAGTTTTAAATTATCCATCATTCATTTTTTTTTAGTTTGTTATATAACCAGGAAAATCCTAATGGGTTGCGAGTCGATCTAACTGTTCATGGTTCAATGTTTTGATGTCCACCTTCAGACATTATAAAAGAAGCCACTGACGCAGATGGTGACTAGGGCTCCTCCTACTCGTTTGTAATTCATCAATTTAGATTTAAATAAAAAAATTAAACTTTTATCTTACTAACCTTTGACCTCGTCGTTTAAACACGTACATATTCGTTGGTAAGAGTAGCCCGAGAGTTGGCGGTCGGTAGTCATGACTAGCTGCTTTTCCTCTAGTTTTACACTGCTAAATTAAGGACGGCTAGCGCAGATAACCCTTGAGTAGCTTTGCGTGAAATTTAAGTCATAGTAAACACGCAACAATAAAAACAAGTTACTTAACGAAGTATTTTAATGTAAGTGTACACAAAATTATTTGCGATTCTTATTAATACACATTAACTTATAAACTGCTAATTCATCATCAAAATAACGAACTCTTATCCTAATATTTTGATTCTTGGTTGGATGTTTGTCAGTTATTGGCGCAAAGCAATTAAGCTATCTGCGCCAAAAAATCATAAAGAAACGTAAAAATATATATTTTTAGATAAATTACTCTTGAAACATATTACCCATATGGTGCTAATTGTAACTGATCTTTAATGAACACATACATACAAGATGTTTAATGCAACATCTGCTCGTTTAGCACAAGTCGATAAAACCAGAACCTACTCCGCAAGTGATCCTCACACAACCCTCCAGATGGCATAATTATGCATAGTGAAAGTTAATAATTTATATCATAAGTTTTGACAAGTACTGGCAAACAGTATGACAAGGTTAACAGGACTGACTGGTGAGACTGACGTAATGTCGTTTGAGTTCAGACAAAACTTGTGACCTGTTAATGTCAGTAGGTACAGTGTAAAAGAAACCCAAACCAATGTGTTATTCGTATATCTTAAAATGCAAATTCACTGTTATATTATGTGAATTCCGCAATTAATACTACTTGTAAATACACATATGAATACAGTGTGCGTATTTTAAAATTACTCATTGTTTGAATCCAATCGTGGAAGAGCATTATTTACAGCAAGATTTTATCTATTGGGGAAGACAACTCTGCCAAAATAAGCAATCAATAATCACGATAAAATTGTGTCAAATGGTTTGACTTATCCTTCATTCATTTTTTTTTAAGTATAAGCGCAAAGCTAGTCATTAAGTTGTTCATTTCCTCGCTAATGGTATACGTTGATTCATTGTTTAATAGCTAAATTAAACACATGAATATCTTTAGATATTGCACATTGCAGGTTACTATGGAAGAGAAAAAATTGCAAAGTCAATTATTTGCGTATCGAGCAGTGAATCTATCGGTTCGATATTTTATATTCTGAAAAGTATACTGAAACACCGAGTCCATGACTTTGTGTCATATTATTTGGAATTGGTTAACTGTTGTTCGAGACTTCTATTTTACACAGAATGAGCGATTTAATTTAATTTACTTTTAGTCAGTTCTTAATACTGCAATTGCAAAAAAATTATATAAAGTATGACCTCGTCTGTGATAAATGGTGTTCACGTATTTGTTCGGAGGCTTTTGTTGTTGTTGTTTTGAATTAAGCACAACGCTACACAATGGGCTATCTGTGGTCTGCTCATCACAGGTATCGAAACCCGAATATTAGCGTGGAAGTCCGCATGTTCTTTGAATGGATGTGACTCGTCCCTTACCACAGTTTCAACAGCCCTCTGATGAACATTTAGTATATTATTCCTTGACAGCTCGTTCCCTAGAGCTGAACGTCCTATGGTTTATTATTGTGCTCGCAAAGCTAATCAAAGATGAAAGTGCGAATTACATCAGAACGACCTTGAATTTAGTTCATCATTTACGGTGGTCTCAAGGCTTACTCTGACCTCCACACAAGTATAATGTGGAAGTTATCTCTATAAACTAATTTAAATGTAAGATGGACGCGATATCTAGTGAACAAATATCTTATCCGTATTTATACGTCTGATAATATTTGTTAATTTTATGCGAAACACAAACTTTTTAGAGTTGAAAATATTGTAGGTTTATATTGTCCTTTTCTTTTCCAAGTAAAGATAATTCAAGAGCATAAACAAACCCACAGATTGGTGGAAATTTCTGATAGAAATGCAGAAGTTAAATAAATTTTAACTACTTTTAATTCCACAGTATGTTTTGCTTGTTCGTGTAAAATGTGATTGTATATTGAGCTGACATACAACATCTTTATTATCCCTTTAGTTATTTTATAAACATATAACAAAGACAACTGTCTAGACCTATGCATATATTAGAGAATTGGGGCGGCACGTGACATTTTGTAAAAGACGACCTTCGAAAGTATTTGCCGGATATACCCACTTTATGAAGATATTCGTTGTGCGAGACCAGCATTCTCAATACACGCGTATTTACTGGCCACTGGTAGTGCGAGATGTACAGTTTAGTTTTAGATAGTTAACTTTTTCGTTTATTTAAGATTAACATCGTTAAATTTGACAATCTTTACCTGGCTGCAGCAGTGAAACCTGTAACTAAACACTCACTGCATCAGAAATGGCACTGATCGAAGAAGCTACAGTCAATATGCTTGTGAACAGCAGCTTTCTGTTGTGATATGTTTTGTTCATATCTGTACAACTAGTGTAGTGTTGACAGGTCTCGCTTTTCATAATAAATTTACTTTAATCTTCCTATTTACTCATTCTGTATTTCAATGTTTTGCTGGAAAAATGTAACACACATACAACAAGCTTTGTCCATCATCAATCATTATTATGTGTTTGTATAAGATTCGTACTCAGAGAAATTTGTTTCAGAACACTGGTGGCATTAAATTGGACAATTAAGAAAGTCTGTCTCTTAAGATATTTTGATAGTGTTTTTGGTATCTTTTGGCTTGAGAAAGATAATTCACCAAACTTCATTAAAATGCCTTAAGATTTAATGTCTTAATTTTTACACATGAAGTAGAATCTAACAGCTGTTTTACTTTTTTATTGGATATTAATGTGAAAGGAGAAAACTATGACGCGACCATCTCTATACAAGAAACCTTGTGCTACTACTTTACCATCACACATAAGATCTAATCAACATCTGTCACATAAAAATCCTTCTACTTTGCCTATGCAAACTATGCTCTACAACTTTGTATCCACAAAGAAGACACACAAATTGATTGGAACAACTTAAGGAATCTAGCACTATCTAGAGGTTTCAATACCATTATCATAGAAAGAGCTTTTATTAAACTCCAAAGCTATAAGAAACTCTAACCTTTCCCCTATCAATGGTGTAAAGCATACCAAAGTTATTTCATTTTCTTTTGTGCCAAACATTGCTAATGAGATTACCAATCTATTTAATAACTTGAACATTGATATACAATGCTTTGAATACAAACTCTATTCAAACCTTCATTTAACTTTATTTACCTAATTTGAAATAACCAGTACTAAAGGAACAAAAGTAAAACATATTCAGTTTTTCATGCAAACATGAGAAGAAATATACAGTAAAAATTTTATTTGAAATAAGGACCAAAGTCACTAATATCACATGCACAAAAGTGAGTTCCATACATGTGTTTGGATATGTCATCAGTTTGAATCAGGTCACACAAAATGCTTTCAGACAAAATTTTTCTCCTACACCAACCCAAAAGGCAAGAGACCCTTTCATTAAACACTGATAATGGTTTGAGCAACATCAATTTTATTTGGCAAAATGACCCAGCATGGCCAGGTGGGTTAAGGCATTTGACTCATAATTTGAGGTTTGGGGGTTTGAATCCCCAATGCACCAAACATGCTTGCACTTTCAGTTGAGAGGGTGTTATAATGTGGCAATTAATCCCACTATTTGTTGGTAAAAGAGTAGCCCAAGAGTTGGCAGTTGGTGGTGATAACTAGCTGCCTTCCCTCTAGTCTTACACTGCTAAATTAGGGAAGACTAGCACAGATAGCCCTTGTGTAGCTTTGCATGAAATTCAAAAACAAACAAACAAATTTGGCAAAATTTATTTACCACTTTTACATTTCACCAGCATTTATCTTTGTCTATAATCCTCTCACCATGTGACATAATTTTTGTTACATTAAATCCATGTGGTTTTAATTTCTGTGCTTATTTATGAACCCTATATTGTTTAGCTGTGAGTCTTTCTTGAATATTTTGCCTATTCAGTTACTTTGTCATAACACATTCATATTAAGTTCTAATATATTATTATATGAAGATTTAATATTATCTAACCATTTGTCAGTATTTCTATATGTGATATGAACACAACAGATTCTGCATTTTGATAGTTTTATACATGTATTTTATCTGAACTCTTGATTTTAAGTACTCTTTACTTTTAATTATTGTTAATTATAGAGAATTATTCATACATCATGCATTTTGTTTTTAAAAAAATATTATATGCTATTAAAGTTAATATATGCTAATGTATTATTTTGTTTATTTTACAAAAACTACTTATTTTCTGTAATTTTTAGTTTTACATATTTTTGATCATATCATAGTAATTTTGAATACGATCTCTTATCTTAGATTTTATATTCCTTTTAAATTTACTTTATTTTTTCAGGATATTACTATTGTGAAAACTATGAAGAGTCCTCCTGCAGGGGTTAAGCTTGACATGGAAGCAATTTGTTTCCTCAAAGGTACCAAGCCATATGGTATTCCTGACCCTTCTGGAAGTGGTATGTGCCAAAAGCAATATATATATTCTGAGGGATGAATAATCTAAATGTTTTTTTTTAATTTTGTAGAAATTTCTAATATCTGTAGAATTTTACATCCAAATATGAATGCAAGCAACAATACTCAGAACCTTTTGTAAGCAGTATGTGTTTGTTGATCTTTGTAGCCTATAAGTTAATCCAGACCTTCAGAAATAGTATTAAATGAAACATTTTCACAATTTTTTCTAGAAATAGTAGTTTATTGACTGAAACTCTGTCCTGAAAGGGACCAATTCAGACTGTATACAAAAAAGGTTTTGAAAAATTATAGGTTTGGCAACATTTTATTCTGTGAAAAATATCAAACCAAATGATATTTTGAAAGTAGGAACATTTGTAGAAGTTACATTTGTAACAGGTATTATTTAAGATTTCTTCTCAAAGTATTTTGAAAATGAACAGTACCTAAAGTAATTTTGTGCGAGAAAAATTAGTCTAGACCTTTCTAATAGTTGTAGTTATTTGTTGCAAGTTGCAACTGAACATAACTAATGGGTGAAAAATTGCACATATGAGATTTTTGAAAAGACTTTGTTTATTGGTATAATAGTCAGGTTAGAAGTATGCTATTTGAGACTTGAAGCCTGATTGCTTGGATAACGGATTTAAGCCTCAGTCAGGACAGATTTTTTAATATCCAGATAATCCTACCTATGTGGGTAATCTAAACTAATTTTCTATGTTTTTATTATGAGTTACACTAATTTATTGTTTGTGCTAATTTGGATAAGTAGTAAAATAAGTGTATCCATAAAATCTACTAAATGATATAAAATAGAGAAATGGATAGTGGTCAGGATGAGAGTTAGCTCAACAGGTCATTAGATCTTTAAATTATGTAGAGCAGTGCCCTTTCTCGGCTACACAACCACACAACAACCAATCAAGTGCTGATAACTTCATTATTACAGCTACACACATCCATATTGATAGCCTTAATGATGTTAGTAACTGACAGTTCTAAAGCCTAAATGACCATTCTTAAAATACCCCTCCAAATAAAAAACTGGTAGTATACATCCTCACATTGCCTCAATACTGGTGCACGTTAACTGAAAAAATTGAAATTAAAATTTATATATAGTGTTTTATTTTTTAACATTATTTGTGTAATGACTGAATCAAGTTTTGAAAATATCTGTAAATATATTGGCAAAAAGTTTGAATTTCTTCTTGTTCTTTCTGCTTCTTCTATTTTATATTACATGATATCTCAAAAACCAAAATAATGGTGTGAACCAATTTTATTGAGGTAGCATAATTCCAAGTAGAATGTTCACTTTCAGAAGTATATAAAATAGTAGTAATTAAAAGCCCCGTGAGGCACAGTGGTATGGATGTGGACTTATGATGCTAGAAACAGGATTTTGATAATCATTGTGGGCAGATCACAGATAGCTCTTTATGTATCATTGTATTTAACTACAAACAAACAAGTAATTAAAAATAATTCATAATGTTAATGTAAACAGTGTTATCATTACCCCTTGGCCCGGCATGGCCAGGTGGGTTAAGGTGTTTGACTTGTAATCTGAGGGTCGCAGGTTTGAATACTGGTTGCACCAAACATGATCATCCTTTCAGCTGTGGAGGTGTTATAATGTGATAGTCAATCCCACTATTCATTGGTAAAAGAGTAGCCCAAGCGTTGGTGGTGGGTGGTGATGACTAGCTGCCTTTCTTCTAGTCTTACACTGCACAAAATTCAAAAACAAACAAACAACAATAATTACCCCTTGATGTTAGCTTTCTTACAGAAATATGGTGTTCCTTTAAAGAGTACAGAATAAAACTGGAATTTCTACCCAACAATAGAATATTGAAGTTGGAACCTCATTGTATTTAGAATCTAACTATAAACACAACCTTCCTATGTCTATTGAATTATTGCATTAAAAAACAAGGAAACAACTAAAGAAAAAAATTTTGAAAAAGGAAATAATTGTAGAAATGGTTAATACTAATCTTCAAAAACATTGCAAACAAGATAGTAGGGATGGCATTTATATTATCCCTACATAACAGCACAAGCACATGGTGTATTAGAATGCTAACAAACAAAATAGGTTTTATTAAGCTCAACTGCAATTGAATCATTATGTACAATAGCAGATTACCTGTGGCACCAGTGATCACTTGGGGTGTCAGTAGTTGGTAAGGATGACAGTACATGGTAGCTATGAGTCATTTGCAGTCTTGTATAGCAATCTCTGTTGAATTCTTATTGTTTTCTTCTTGTCTAAAGATAAAAAATTTGCCAGATATTCCCTAAACATCGAAACTGTGTGTAACTTCTTCACCTTCATTTTGCTTTACTGTGCACTGTAATAAATTCAGCTGCTCAGTTGTTTTCTGTACATTCGAGTGGATAAAAATAAAGTTCCCTGTGATGGGAAATTGAGGTGAAACAGAAAAATTATGACCCTTAATGCAAATTTTGCACACAGGATAAAAAGTTTGTAAAGTTGGGGAATGCAGATCACGTAATAAAAAAGTTTTTCCAGAATCACACATATTAGCAAGAGTTTGAGTACTGTAGGATATTACCGTACATTAATTCTTCCCTCTGCTGTCATGGAGGGATATGCCATCACTACTATTGTGTTTTCATTGTTTTTAAAGATTAGTTTTAGCCATTTTTACATGTACTTCATTTTTTTAAAAGTTTTTTTCCATATTTGTAACCTGATCACTTGATGCTTTATTACAACTTAGCAATCTCCACAATTTTGCAAAGTGTATGTTTACTACCAAATTCAATTTAATGCCATGTAATTTATTGAGTTTAATTGAACTTAGATTCACAAAAGAGGTTAAAAGCAGTTTATCAGTATTTTCCATGAGATAATTATATATGTTCAGTTGAATTTATAACTTACAATGTTAAAGTCCAGGGTTTGATTTCCCATGGTAGACACAGCATGTGGGTTTGTGCTGGAAAAAACAAACTGAAATAATCTGATTCAGTACTGATGTAACACTGATTAGATTTAATTTATTTTTCACTTATGTTTTCTTTGTTCACTGGTTATGGCATACAGGATATTACATAAATAATTTAATATAGTGTTTAATACATTTTGAAAAATAATAAAATATGTATTATAATAATTTGTTCCACTTTGAAAATTAATTAATTTGTTTCAAGTTTATTTATCATCTAATCTTCTCAAATGTTTCCTTTCATAGCCAAAATGGTAGAAGATTTCTGGGAACCTTCTAAGCATTTTCAGGGAGATATGAAGTTTTTAGAAAGCTTAACAAACTATGATAAAGTAGGCAAACAAGCAATAGATCTGTAATAATTTGCATAACTTAAATTTTTATCTCACAGCTTTTGATATTTTGTATCAATAAACGTTTTTAAATATAACTTTACATATGTGATATAGCAAGTTTTAGTAATGTTTTATAAACAGTTAAAATGTAAGGAATTCCTTTAGTTCTATTTTATTATTTATATAAAAATTGAGTTTGGTTTCTGAAATATTTCAGCAGCTGTCAGTTCAGACAGTTTTTGTACTGGTTGTGTGATCTTGTGTATGAGTAATATTTTTTATACCTGTGGTGTTTTTAAACTTTAAAAACAATGTTTGTAGCTGCATTGTTATTAGTGTACAGAAAGCATTTGTGTTATAATGGTAACAGAGATGGTAGGCTATATTAGCCATATTGTTTTGCCTGTTAAAAAGTAGTAGTTTCTGTATTGCGAGTAAAAATTATGTTTTACTTTGTAGGACAACATCTCTGCTAAATCAATTAGAGATAAGTACACTTCAAAAGGTGACTTTGATTCAGAGAAAATAAAAACAGCTTCCACTGCTGCAGAGGGATTGTGTAGATGGGTGAAAGCTATGGAAGCCTATGACAGGTTAGTGAATACAAGGAAAAGCAGAATTAATTACTACAGAAGGACTATTAAGGTGAGAGTGTAATTTTAAAGTCTTGTAACAAGTTAATTAACAGAAGTAGAAGCTTTCAATTCTGAAGAAGGACTGTGAATATGAATGACATCTTTGAAAGCTTATAACAGGTATTTTAAAATAAACAGTTTTACCTATTCTAAACAAAATATTGTACTGATTTGCATAATCACTACTGTTTGGATATTAGTCTCTTTGGCTAATTTTTTTGGGTGCGGCAGTTTGTTATTTTTACTTATTTTCAGTGTTTATGTTACTTAGTTTGAAAGTTCCTCTTTCTTTACTACAATTCACATCTAATTGTACAGTAGATGCGAGTTAAAACATGTTATTGTTGAGTAGGTACTTTTTTATTCTCATGTTATTCAGTTTAGGTTTTTACTTTTGTGTTTGTCTTTTTGGGGTGTGTTTTTATGATTCAGTCTGACAATTCCACTGTCATGAGCTAAGTAAGAGTGAACCATGTCCAGATCTCTGTGTTTTCAGGCTGGGGATATCTTGTACTAAACCAACTACTATGACATGAAAGTTCTAGTGTTTCATATTCCCAAAATTATGAAACCTGTGTCTAGCTATTTATCCCATTCTGACCAGGTTTTTCTCTCAGAGTGGTGGTCTCTTCATCCTCAGGTATTTCTGTAGATGTGTTCTTAATTGAGAGTACTGTCTCGCTCTCTAAATATATGTATGTATGTGTGTGTGTGTGTGTGTGTGTATATATACACATTCACCACTCACTTCTTTCTTTTTGATTTCTAGTCCCTCACCTTATAACTCTGGGGAGGATGCTTTCAGTCACTGTTAAAGAGGTCTTCACCTATGTGCCTACCTTCTGACCAGAATTCTCTCCAAAGTTATTTCTCTTATCCTGGCCACTCCTTGTTATATTATTCTGGTTGCATCATATTGGCTGGCATAGACATGTTTCCTTCTGCCTTGGCTCTTATTGGAGCAACAGCCTTTGCCCTTCCATCTGTCCTGAGTGCTCCTCCAGAAACTGCTCTAGGAGATATTTCATACCAACATCACCAAACTCCATCTCCATGTGTGCCTTTTATCAGATATTTTTGCCTTATTCAGGAACTTAATCTCATGTAGCCATCTGCCACATTCCTTTCTTCTGCTTGATTAGAATCTCAATGTTCACATTTGTGCCCTATCCAGTTCTTTCTTTGAAGTTATTGCAATATGTTCCTTGTACCAACTTTTCATTAAGACCTATTTTCTCTTTTTCCTGGCATACATTCATCATTTTCCCCAGTATTTATGGCATTAATGTTTTCCACTTTCTTTACTTTTCCTTGTATGTTATCCTCTACCCTGATTAGACCTACCTTCCCAAGACATAGGATGCCTAAGAAGGTTTTTTCACCTTTTCTCCTTACCTCTCATTTTCCACCTGTTCTCCTATTCGTATCTGGACTGACCACTGTGTCCAGTTTCTTCTTTTCTATGTTATGTGGTTTGTCCTGCTTCATTTCATGAGTCTTGCAATGGAATTTCTTTGTTTCCTGTGATCTGTCACCTATTATGCTTACTGGTTGGTTTCATTAACTCATACGACTGGTATATTCTGATGTGTTCATGGAAGATCACTTTTGACATGAAGTTTTTCTCACCAAATTTGTCATTTAACTGGTTCTTTAGTTGCTTGAAACTACTGTCCTTTTAGAGAAGATTATTCAGGCTGGTATGCAGACAATTCCCAATACATTTGTCACACATTATTTGCACATCCTAGCTGTGTCGTTTTTGGGCATTTATCATTTTCTTAAGACAATGTATTAATAATTTTTACTTCATTTTGTTGATATACATTATATTTCAGGGCCGAACCTGGTGATAGATGTTGCCTGGTCAAGTATGCTTATTATTATATCAGCACTAAATCTGTTTACTCCTATAATGCTCACTGTTAGATGATATGTTTTTTTTAGACAACTGTGCACTTATGTAGTGGTTTGTGTGTATTTCAATAATTTTTTAAATCACTATTTCACATATAAAGGACCATCACTCACAGACTCCATGAGCAAAGCAGACTGGTATTTTTGTCCATCTGTACTGATCCATGATTCTTACAATCAGGATCTTTCTGCTTTTCAAAATATATAGGAAATCTTACACACTCATTGCACTGTCTCCAATGTATCATTCCTCCAGACTGCCCAGTGCACATTCCCCTACCCCCTCTTCTACTGGAGCATAGAGAGTCCTTTCCACTTCCAGTTCCCAGTAGCTGGAGTCCTGGACCATTGTAGTTTCCTCCTGAATGGGAATTTTTCAATGAAATAAATCAAACTACACAGCTCCCATGTACTCACTTGGTAAGAAGAGGGCTATTGTCAATAGAATTATTGATTATTCAGCAACATAATGATCTGGATTCAAGGCACTTCCTCTGATGTGTTTTACCATGCTTGTTTATCTCAAAATCAATTTCTTATGCAAGGCATTTGCACTGGATGTTTCTGCATGGCAAGACCACATTTGGCCTAATACAATGTATCCAAGGTGCTTATTCCTGTAATTTTCAGAAAATGACAGCACTTTGCATAATCTGATGTATCCTGAGGCTTTTTCCCTTAGCCACTTATATCACATTATCAGCCACCTTACTGTGACTAACTGTCACTATGTTCACTGCTAACACTTGTTACATATATGGACAACTTATGCATTATCTATTAACAATTGGCTGATTCTGAATTACTTAACAACTTCTTGTCAAACTACTTGTACAAGGTGCTTTCCATGGAATTTTTGTTTTTGGTTGTTTTGATGAGGAAGATTGATTTTGTTGCTCACAATAACAAAGTGTTTCTACTTGATGTTTTGCTCAGTTAGACAGCAGCTGATATGCTCCAGTTTGCCCCAACACTTTACCCTTGGCACATATTTATTTGGGCCCATTATCAATTACAAACTATACATTCCATTTTTTCTTTACTCAAAAGGATTGTGCTAGAATAGTTAATCAGGTTTATAAGTCCCATAGTAGTTTTGTGGTAGAAACATAAATCATTTCCCATAAATAGTAGTGGTTCATAAATTGGACTGTTTTGTTTTTGTATTTATGTTAAATAATTTAACAAATTAAACTGTAAATTTAACACATCATAAATATACTTTGGTGTTTTAAAATAACTCATAAATTTGACTTTACAACAACTCTCATGTTATCTCTGTCTCCCGCTTTAACACATTTTATTACATTCCTTTATTTTTCTTTTCTGAATTTGTTATATTTGATAATGGCTTTACAGGCTGAATATTAGAAAAGACAGAAACTCAATATGTTTCTGTTGTCAGAATCAAGAATTCTGATGTTATGTGACATTTATTTTCTATGTTTCAAACTTCAAGTCCATTTCATAACTTTATATATAATTGAAAGAATGTATAATCATAAAGATGATTCCTAATTTCAAATATTTTGAGCAGCAGGAATGCTGATTCTTCAGTATCAAACCTGATGGAGAAGATTTATTTCTGAATGTAGAATTAGGATCATTTATTCATACTTGACTTTTGTCCAAATTTCCTTACAACCCAATCAACAAGTGTGAGGAACCAGAAGCCACTCCTACCATTAAGTTGTCTTTAACATATTTTGAAAATATATCTTTGTAAATAGTTTTAACTTTATCATCTAAATAAGCCCATTTGAGCTTCCTAATTTTTTTTGAAGAAAATCTGTAGCTTTTCTCTGGTTCTACAAA
Organism: Carcinoscorpius rotundicauda; assembly: GCA_011833715.1. NCBI lineage: Eukaryota > Metazoa > Arthropoda > Merostomata > Xiphosura > Limulidae > Carcinoscorpius > Carcinoscorpius rotundicauda. The sequence continues at coordinate 28,709 of MU034095.1, read as the reverse complement.
TTTTTTAACATATCTGTCAATTTAAATATCTTAAAATTGTTTAACATCATGGAATCTATCCCTGATTTTCTCTTTTACATCTTAAGTTAACTAATTAATTTTGATCTTTCCTGTTATCCTTTTGCTTTTTTGGCTTAATCTATGTTTTTTCACCAATGATAAATCTTGCATCAAGGTCTCAGAAGAACAAAGATCTCGTTTCTTGTTTTTCTCAAAGTACAGCAAAACATCACACTTAACACTTTTCTCTAAATACTCCTCCACTTCAACTCATAGAAGCATTTCCTCTTTAAAGATTAACAGTTAATAAATCCAAAATAGAATACCTTCTTGCTTGTTTGTTAACTGACTGTTGGGTATAGAAAACCATCTTGAATCATTTCAAGAAGTCTCTCTCTTTCATTACTTGACTTTACACGGTCTCAATCAATGTATCTAAAATTATTCTCCTGTTACTATTGCATCAATATTTGTATTAGTAAAATCCTTGATGTTATTATACAGTTTACCATCGACCTCACATACATGAGGTCAGTAATAAACTGTATAATGTTAACTCCCTTAACAATAATCCAATTAAAACCTTCCTACACTTGCAACCTTTAATTGTAACTTCCATTCTAAAGTTTTTAACTTAACAATCCACAGTTTACTTCTTCGGTAAATAGTCTCTCCACCCTTTTTCTTTAAAAAGTCTTTCACTGTTAAATAATTTGACCTCTTATCTATTTATGAAGCACTACTAGACAAAAGTTTTGTATCCACTTGTAACTTGTGAATCACTAGACTGAGTGTCACCAAATCTGGCCTGTACCTTCAGGCACCTCAAATAGTTAGCATTTGGATCTCTCCCTGGAGACCTTATGTTTTTCTTGTACATTTGTTCAATTATGGCTGGCAAACTATTAAGCTTTTTGTCACCAAACCTCACAAGTACCCTAAGGACAGTTGGATCTCATGTACTATTCTACCCCAAGGGATCCCTATTGTCTTCCATATGCTTTGAATGGATACATTACATCAGCTCGTTTCAAAATGATTCCTGTTATCAATATTTTCCAAGCTTAACAAAGTTTCCATGTTTCAACTACAACTTTGAACTTATCCATCTTGTTCCTAATATTCTTGATACTAGAATAATAGCAGCTAAGCAAATTGTTGAATTTGCTATTTTTATTTTATACAATGCTTTCAAGGGCCAGGCACTTAGGATTTGGGCTGTATGGTAGACATTAATATGTAACATTATTCCACAATGAGTTAAAACCATATTTTTAGTGTTTTCAGGTTTAACTAAAATTCCAAACAGAATTTTAATGAAAAATTCACAAATTTACCAGCACTGTTGCAAGTTTTTGACTCTCACAGAACACAGTATTCAACTTAATTCTTTTTGGTGAATGTCCACCTTGGAAGATGTATGTATAGTATTGCATTGTTGACTAACTTTCTCAGCCTATTTTTTGAGATCAACCATAGTTTGTATATTCATCTCTATTTTTTCCATTATTTGTTTTCAGAGTAAACAAAGGCCTTCATCTTGACATTAGTGGGATAATTCTCATCACCTTTGTCAATGGTACTCTATTGCTTTCAGTGCAGTTGGACAAATCATTCTGTAGGTTCTAGCTGAAAACCAGTCTTCAGTCAATGAAAGTGCCATGTAGTTGTTTAAAAAGCTTCTTCTTCAATCTCTCTTCCACTTCTTTGAATGCCCCTGAGTAACATATCAGAGCAAGTATAACTTTTCTCTGGCAGAGAATGTTGCACATCGTTGACAGATGAGAATACTTTTGTATCATCATATATGTTAAAAATATCATTTCCTATCATGTACATTAGACCTTTAACATCTCTTTGAAGTAACATGGTGCATAGAATCCTTATTATAGTCATACAGAATGCAACCAAATAATTGTTCTTGTCAAGAGGTCTCAAACATTCTGTCCATCAAATTTCTTAATTTAGAAAGTTTGACATTGCTCTGAATTTGATACCAAAAAAAAAACTTTCAAAATGAATAGACATCATTCCTGTGCCCTGTTGAAGTACTACAATAATACCTTGCTTTCACATATGAGTTCGTGGATAATCTGCTTCGTTTTTTTGGTATCATGAAATCCAAGGGATCTTTAGAAATAATGCTAGACTTTTCATCTTTATCACTCCAGATATCCCTTTATCTGTGTTTTTTTTTGTGCCATCATTTACAAGGTTGACTTCTCACAAGGTCAATTTGGATCAGTCATCTCCTGCTCCCTTTCTACAATTATTCAGTCAGGTCTGAGAGGTCCCAAGGCTTTCCCCGATTGCTTTTGTGTTTACTTTTTCTTTGATAGCAAAAAGATCTTAGAACAAATACTTACTTTTCCCTCAATCATCTGATATTGCTGTTCATGCATGTTGGTACAACATGGTTTGGCTTACAAACACCATGAGGAGACATATATTTAGTTTCCCCAAAGACTTGACCTTATTTTGAAAATATGGAGTTTCAGAATGAAGTCTGTAATCACTTTGAAAAGATCACAAACCATGATACTCTCTTCTTCAGTATCTCCTAGAGTACCAACCTTTGCCACTTCTTTTGCAAACTCCTTCGAAGCAACCATCCGACATTCCACATCCAAACATTGTGAGCTCAAACTTCATGCATGGAAATTATGCAGTCCTTCACATGGCATTGGAGTTAAACTTTTAAAATTGCTTTGTATTTGTCTCAATTTCTCCATAAACCCCAATGATTTCTCACAAGGAAATTAAATTCACCTTAACAAAACGTGACAACCATATCTCATTTTTTTTTATAAGACACCTTTATCATCTACGTTTTGGATACTTTGTTACTTCTGGCATCATCTCTTTAGTTGGTGAAACAGCAATTCTATATTCTCCTTTTAAAAGCTATCAAAGTTGGCTATCTTATCAGAGTCAATACATTTTCCACCTGGGTGTCTTTTTCAACACATTTTTTAAGTTAGGTTCAGCCTACTACCACCTGGCTTCATTTTATGGAATAGGCAGTTGAGCTCTTACTTGCATCTTCTTCTCTTACTGCACAGATGGTTTACTCTCTTTTGTAGATATGAGCATCCTTTGAATATATAATTCCTTTGAAACAAACACACATACATTCTCTTCAGTGGGACCCAGCATGGCCAGGTGATTGTGGCACTTGACCTGCAATCTGAGGGTCATAGGTTCAAATTCTCATACCACAAAGTATGCTCGCCCTTTCAGTGTTGGGGCATTACAATGTGATAGTTAGTCCAACTATTCTTTGATAAAATATTTGCACAAGAGTTGGGAGTGGGTAGTGATGACTGCTGTCCCTGTAGTCTTTCACTGCTAAATTAGGAACAAATAACCTTTGCATAGCTTTGCACTATATCATCCTGTCTCCTAATGCAAAAGTGAAATATTAGATCTCGAGTGGTGGTTGGATCAAAAAAATACTACAATAGATATTTCTATACCATCCCCTCATCCCGAGATTCATCTCTTTACAGATGCCTTACTTCATCAATGGGGAGCATTTATCAATAGTCAGGAATTCTAGGGTCAGTCTGTGGATAGGTAACAAATCTTCCTTCCATATTAATATTTTAAAACTTCTTGGTGTTCAATGGGAAATGGCTGAAAGACTAGCTCCAATGAAGAGAAAAATTGTCATGATTCATTCCAACAATTCCAGAGTATTAATCTTATATTACTCATAAGGTGGCATACATTCTTGGGATCTTTGTTTTCAAACTTTGAATATTCTCTACTTGGCTCATTCTCATCATATCAGCTCCTTAGCTTACCATGTTCTAGGAATAATGAATTTAATAGCAAATCATCTGTCTAAGCCCAACTGAATGGATGGTATACTGTGAGATTTTCTGGTGATTTTGTTCACAGTGTAAGACTATGATAATCAGTCTCACTGCATCTCTCAACTACAGGCATCTTGATTTCCCAGTACTACAACCTCTGACTTTTGCAATTTATGCATTAAATTAAGACTGGACCTCCACAATTCCTTCCCCATGATTCATCTGTTACCTGGAGTCATGGCTATGGTTTGATCCATTCCTTGTTGTTAGCCTTGGATTGGACAGCCTAACCATGATATTCTCTTCAGTATCTCCTAGAGTACCAACCTTTGCCACTTCTTCTTTTGCTAACTACTTTGAAGCAACCATAATCCAACATTTCACATCCAAACATTGTGAGCGCAAACTTCATGCATGGAAATTATGCAGTCCTTCACATGGCATTGGGGTCAAACTTCTAAAATTGCTTTGTTTTTGTCTCAATTTCTCCATAAACCCCAATGATTTCTCACAAGGAAATTAAATCCACCTTAACAAAACGTAACAACCTATCTCATTTTTTGATAAGACACTTTTATCATCTACCTTTTGGTATTATAAACATTGGAAATTATTTCATTCCTCAGTTATATCTTTACTTCTCAAATTGTTTAGCTTACTTTATCCCAAAAAGCCTTTTCAATTACCCAACTCAGATAATGTAGTATTACATGTTTTCTCTCCACATTCATTTGAGCTTTTACCCTCATCTGCTATGCATCATATTTTTCCATAAAATGTACTTTTTGTTACTGCTGGCCTGTGAATATCGTAGATTGGAGTCGTTTGCACAAGACTCTTTATTACTATACTTCTTTTCTGCTATATATTAATAGGTATTTCCTTCCTGAGACTCTGGCAACCAAGGAAGAGCACAAATCCTTCTCACCAATTACTTTGCCAAACACTTTTCACCTCTATGATTGTTCAGGCCCCAGTAGTTTGCTATGTCCTGTCAGAGCTCTGAGGTATAATGTGGATCCACTAACTCCATTAAAGGTGGTAGAAACTGACTTTTTATTCATTGGGATCCTTCAGTTTCCTGCTACTTATCCCTGATAACCTTGATGAAGTAATTTAGCAAATTTTTATATATTGTTATGCTGGACTTGCTTTACAGCAAGGAAACTTCTTCAAGTCACATCTCATCAGATTTATCATGTTTCTGTCTTTAGCTACCCATTTGAATTGCCCACTGGAGGACATTATATGAGCTGGTATGTGAATTATTCCCCAAACTCTTCAATTACATTATTTGCATGTTCTTCTGAGGGTTTTTGCTTACCCCTTGTGGCCATTTTACCACATCTACTAGATTATAAGAAGAAGTATTTTTTTATTTCTCTTGTTTCTTTATTTTTTCAAGTTCCCTTCATTTTTTCCCACTGGATCTCAGTGTTGCCCAGACAGATACTTTCTTCAAGCCAATTCCACACTAGCAACTACTATTTCTCCATACTTACTACTGATTTACAACAGGCTCTGTAGAAATGAAGTGTTCTATAAGACCCAACTCGTAGTTCACCAGGTGATATTACCATACTATCCTGGACCTTCACTCATGGACTATCATGAGTAAAGTATAAGAGTATTCTTCCCTTCTATACCAGTAATCACACTGAATAAATCTAAGTCTGTTGACTTTTAAAAATCTGGGGAACTATGTTCAACTATTGCACTTTTTACAGAGTACTATTCCTCATGTCACCCTCATGCACATTATCTTGCAGATTCTACTAGTGAAGCCAGGAAGGTAGTCCTTACCACACACCCCCTCGATGTGGATTCCAGTACATGGTGAGGGGACTTCCTAGGGAAGGTTCTGTTCTTTAAGTTTACCTCCTCTAGGGTCTAAACATCCACCCATGTTTTTGCCATCCATGGCAACCCATGAAGTAGAGGAGAGGATTCTGGTGATTGAGGGGTCCAACCCTAACACACAACTTTGGCCTTGAATTACTGTAGACAGGCAGCCTTGAGTAAATTGGCTACTCCACTTGGGCTAGGGTCAACCAAGCACCAGTGTTGGATGTTTTCAACAGGTGTTGTGGACATTGTATCTGATGCTGGTGTTTAGGTATAGTGTGCATGAAACCCTGACATTGCTGCAGTGTCCTTTTTTGACATTGTAGTGTGTCCCCTCATAGGGCTCCATGGTGTGTGGGATCAGTGAGCACCAAAATTTTTCTTTATTTATTATTGATATTCCAATTAAAAATCTTAATAAAATAGTGAAAAAACAGTCCATAGGTAGATGACCACATCTTGAAGATTCTGAGTAGCAATTCTCACCATTTGTCCCACCTGTTGTACCTCATTTTTTATATTGCATTCACTTTCAAACAACCCTTCAGGGCATTTGTCTCCCTTTTTCATTCAGAAGGGACTAGAGGGACTTGCTGGCTCTCCAAAGTCAGTAAGGAAGCTTCGATCTGGTAACATATTGGTTGAAACATCCACATCTCAACACAGTGAACTCTTCTTGCACTCAAAGGCAATTGCAGATATACATGTTGAAGTTACACCTCATACTACTTTGAATTCATCACAAGGAGTTATTGTTGAGAGGGATTTAAAGAACTTCCCCGAGTCAGAGATTCTCAGCGGTTTTTCCACCCTAAAAGTTTCTGCAGTGAGGTGTATGTCCGCTCAAAAAGATGGAATTATGGTGCTGCCCAATGTCCCATTCTCACATTTACATCACCACGTCCACCTGCCACCATCAAGGTAGGTCATCTTAATTGCAGAGAGAAAGCATTCCAGATCATGATGGAACCTCCTCCACTGTGTCGTGTAGAAAATGTCTCTGGTGGGATATCCTAATCGTGCCAGTAAGGTTAGAAGCCATCTGGACCATCCAGGTTAAATTTTTCTCATCAGAGAACAAAACCTTCATCCACTTTTCTACGTCCAATATTTGGTGCTTCTCAGCAAAATTTAATTGAGCTCTTTCGCAGTGTGGAAGAGGGCGTGGGCTTTGAAAACGTTTACGGTTTTTGAAGCCTTTCTCTCGTAGATGCCGTCTTCTTGTTCCTTAGCTGTATTCTGTGTCCCTTAGAGCCATAGTCTGATTCGACGATTGACTGATGTCTTGCCGGATAACATATCGAACCCTCCTGCTCAATACCAGCGAAATTTTCTTAGGCTGACCACTTGAAATTCTCATTCTGTATCCCTCAGGGTCTTTTAAGAAATTTGCAACAGTAGTTTTACTACGCCCAATCTCACCAACGACGGCACGTTAAAAGAGACCTTGCTTTCGCAGCTCGACAATTCTGCCATGTTCACTGTTTCAACTTTTTAGCCTTTGTCATATTTTTACCTAATGTTACACAGGAGATGTCAGTAGAAGATGTTGACAAAGCTAATGCTTGAACACAAATTACTCAATTTTGTTACATATTTACTGATTAACGCTTCATTTCATTATAGTCTTAAACTTTTGACCAGCTAATATTTCGGCTAATTTCAAAATTTTTTATTTTTATTTTCCCTTTTCTTATTTTCATCTTTCGAAGCTTTACTCAAATAAGTGGTCGAGTCTAACAACGCAAAATGCATATTTTTTCTTTCTGTTCATTGGCCTTAAGATTTTGGTCAGCAGTGTATGTTTTAAACACATTCTGTTGTATGTAATATAAATCTTAATAATGCATTTACTTTTTAAAATAATGTTTATCTTTATTAGCCGAAAGGGGACACTGCATTTATTACCGTAATTTTTTATGCCTAATATGAAAACGTTCCAGCAATTTGCATATTTGCGAAACTGTTGGTAGGTACTTTAAGTTTAATTTGTGAACAAGACAATGTCTCTTTGGCACTGTTACTTTTGAGCATTCCAAAGTTTCAATCCTTTCTTTTCGGATGATAACAATTAATTTATTTGATTGGGTGTACACTTGTGTCTTCATATTTAAAGTCAAAAAGTCTGGAAGAAAAAATGGAAATCTGTTCTACTTCAGGATGTACAAAAGCACTTCACGAAAGTAGTCCATTATACCCTCAAAGAGAGTTATCAAGCCATCTAACTCTAGGTGATGGATGTTTACACCTACATATATCCATTTAATGGTTTATCTTTATTGTAAGATATCAAACCCTTTTTATGCTTTACAAGACCAATGTAAGAATACATGTAGTGCTGTTTTCATTCAGCAACAATGTTATTCTTGATGAAGAGAAACTTGAAATAAAAATGTATCTCAGAATGGCTTCTGTGGATGTTAACAGATTTACTGATAAGGAGAAAACAACGTTTTGACCTTCCTTGGTCATCTTCAGGTTAAGAAAGAGAAAATTTGAATGTATCCGTTGACAGAAACGTCATAGGGACGAGAGTATAAATGGGTACAGGATTGTAGAGTACGTTGTAGATGGATGTTAAGTTATGTAGGTTCCTTTATATTGGTTTAATTTTAGTTGTTGTGTAAGTAGGCTTCTTTGATTTTGCGTTTGTTTATATTTGTATCCCTACTTAATATCTGGATGTTTTTTATGGTTATTTTGTGTAAATTTGATTTACAATGTTCAAAAACGTGTGAAGGTATTTTGTGTTCTTTGAATCTATTTTCCATTTTCTGCTTGTTTCTCAAATATAATGTTGGGGCAGTTATTGCATCGTATTTTATAAATTATGTTGTGTTTGTAAGTGTAGTTTTTACATACTGTGGACTTTGTTCAAGGTGTTTCAATAAATTTGGTGTTTACCGGAATGTTGTTTTTTAATTTTTTTTTCCAAATGTTGGTTATTTTTTTGCTGATGTCGGTAACATATGGTATACAGCATAGTATCAGTTATGTATTTTAAAATATAAACAAGCTGTTCACAAATATTCTTTTGTCCCAAACTAAATAATTGAATACAAACCGCTGCAGTTTATTTGTTGAACACACTCGTAGTGACAACTCCATGAACAGTAATTTACGCTCAATTTGGGAAATGTCATTTATTTGAAGAAAGAAGTAAATTATGTTTTATATGATGCTAGAAATCTGGTTTTGATACCTGTGGTGGGTAAAACAAAGGTATTTCATGTTGTAGCTTTATGCTTAAGAACAATAAATAAACATAAAATTTACAGAAACTTCTGACTACACGTAAATTCGTGTACACAAATTACTGCTTCGAGTCTGTTGAGGACTAAAAATAAAATGTACAATTAAGTGAAGACGAACCTTTTTAAAAACAAAAAACAACGGACATCAAAATCCAGAAGTGATTTAAAGAAAGATCTGTTTGGTTTTACTATATCCTCAAATTTGGACATTGGTTTATAAATTATTAAAAATAATGAACAAAATTAACATAGACATATTTGAAATATAAATATTTTTATTCAATGAGATATTGTTTCAATCAGTAATTTTCCCAACAACAAAGAAAACATTAAATGTGATAACAATGAATTCTCTTTGAGGTAGTAACATATGAAGAAGGCTCAGATAGATAAGTAAGAAAACGTTGTTGCAAGTGTAACGTAGCAACAAATCTGTGATGTATGGAGAATGTACAAAGTATGTACAAGTAGTTTACACAGACTCTGAAATATATATATAGTTTGTAACCTGTTTGTTGTACACGTACTTGATCGCTACAAAACTTTATCTAAACATTTTAAATATTTTTAACAATGTGTTCAATGGCTTTCTTAGTTATTTTATAATGTTCTATTTCTAACTGAATTGAATAATTTCACTTGTAATATAATTACCTATTAGCTTGCATATCTTTCATATACAAAGGGGTAAATTCTGTTAGATTTTTTTCATTACAAGTGACAGCTCACCCTTGTGTAGCTTTGACACTATATATATAATAAATCAACACGTTTTTAACAAATAACAAGACCTAGATTTCAATGTTTTTAAAATTTCTGTTGTGTTCTCCTATGATACTATTGTATTGCATTTTTCTATGAATTTGTTGTGTTCTACTCTATTTCTGTTTTTTTTCTATAATATTTTACTGAACACTAATATACGTCTGTTATATTTTACAATGGTTCTGTTGCTGCAGATAAAAATTGCACATTATTTCTCTGTGACAGTACTGCAGATAAAACTTGCACACTATTTCTCTGTGATAGTATAACAGTTAGATCTACAGTTCCATGCATATTTTTCATATAATTTTCACATATTTTAATGCATGTCACTCCACAGTTGTTGAAATGTGTTAGAACTGTTTTATGTATTTGACAATAACTGTTCTGTGTTATCTCTGAGTTACATGTTTCTACTATTACAGTTGACAGTGTACAAGGATCTGTGTTACATATTTGACTAGTACAGATGACAGTGTACAATAATTTATTTTACATGTTTGTACTATTACAGTTGACAGTGTGCAATAATCTATGTTACACGTTTTAACTGGTACAGTTGACAGTGTACAATGATCTATGTTTTGACTAGTACTGTTCACACTCACTATACATGTACACGCTTATAGCTGGAATCTTGTTTTGATTAACGTATTTCCTACGTAGATCTTCATCGTCACTTACAGGTTTGAAACACATTTCAGAACTCACTACTTCATTAGTACAATGTGCTGAGTTGGTTATGTAAAAAATACTTCAGTGGACAAACATGATGATGATTACTAAAACTAATTTAGTACCTCTTTATATATTTTGTTATAAGAAGTATTATTTCTGATATTTTTATAGTGTGTGTGTAACTTGTGTTAAATAAAGTGTTTACATAACTTTTAGATTTTGCAACGCAACCATTTTTTTCTTTCCTCAGCTGTGCCCCTTCCCATTTGATCTTCTAAAAGATGAGATTAAAAAATACCCCAGTGCCAAAATAACCTGGACCCAAGAATAACATAAAATCAAGGTTTCTGTGGCCATGTGAAGCCCCTTTTGGAGTCTTGTCTTTGTAATGTTAATGACTCACATCACATCAAGTGAGTACTTGATAACTATAATCAGTTTAGTACAAACAAGCTATTGTTATTATTACACAAAAATGTTATTGGGCTAAAATACCACTTACAAGGAAACTTGACAGTTTTTGAATTTGTGCCATCTTGTTTAATAAGTTTTGAAAACTACAAATAGCATGATAGTGAAGAAAAGTAGATACAAACATTTTATTGAAAAGAGAGTTGCATCATTAAATTGAATATTATTTGAACACAAGTTGTATAGGATTGTCGCAATTGTCCCTGAAGACGTGCATATAGGGGTACATAGCATTATAATAAATTTGATACGAAGAGAGCTTGATGGAAAAATTTGTTGGATGGCTATTATGTTCTTTTCTATGCCTCTGATTAACATTATTACAATTGTTGAAAGTACATGAGCTTTATGTAGAATGTTGTTTAAATGTAAGTTGCATGATTTCAATAGAAGTTTGCATCATTTTACCATCACCCATGTTGTTTCAGTAATCTCACCATAACTTAAATAACTATTTATTGAACATTGTTTTTTAATTTGAATTTTTTCAAGCAGATTTTTAGTGGAATAAATAGTGAATTAATTGTTATTGTATGTGTATTGTATAATAAACTTTTATTTCAGCTATGGTGGCCATGCCATTTCTCCATCAACAGCAACAGGAAGAAAACAGATGTTCAAGAAGGAACAAGAGTAACTGTTAATTGATGCTTTTCATTTGGAAACTTTATTCTGGCTCGTTCCTTCCCACGGACTAATAGTTTTCTCAATCTGTATTTATATGAAATTCTGTTAGTGTAGAGTATATGTTATATTTGTTTTTATTTGGTTCATAATTTTAGAGAAATGGGAAGTATTTCTAGAAACTAGAACGATTAAGATGTATGTGTGGAAGAGAGTAGTGTTCACATAAATATTTATATGTATGTAGAAAGCTTTAATTTTGGAAAATACATTTTAAAAAATGCTCTTTTTATAAGAAACCTATTAAAAGAAATTGTAGACTAGATCTGGAGAAACGTTTTTATAGGTTAAAAATTTCAAGGCATTTTACTTATCACTTGTTTTTCAGGTACAAAAATCTTAATTAGAAAGTGTATTTTTATTGATGAATTCAATGTAGTGTCTGAACGATTTTGCATATGTTAGAACACTGGTTTTCTTCATAATTGATTTTCTCAGACAATAATAGTCAGTAAAAATATATGTATAAAAACTAATTTTGAACAAAAATTAATGTCTTTGTTAACTGGAAAAGTCTGATTAGAATGAAAGGTGAAATTTGAAACTTATGAACATTGATGTTTTTCTCTTGTTTTGTTGTTCAATTGTACAGGTGGGGAGGAAGGTAAATAAATTTTAGTAAAGACAGAAATTGTGTTTTCATCTATTTTATTACAGTAACAATTATTAAATTTACTTTTGAAAGTTGGTGCACAGTAAGTTTTTAAGTTCTCAACAGACCTATAAATTCTAACTGTGATAACATGCATCCACTTAAAGTAACAAGTATCCTTATGCCTTCAGCATACAGCTTTCATTTGGCATAAAAATTTTGCAAATAATTTTTTGTAGGAAAATAATTCATACCTGTGTTTATTTGGTATTTTTTTCATGTGTTTTGAATGCTAAGATACACATCAACATACCTACAGATGTAATAGTTTTGTTAAGTGTACATGTGTTTTCTGCTAATTCTCTTTTAAATATCATATAAATTTTGTGTAAACGACAACCATGTCGAGAGTGTTATGTAAATGTTGTGTAAACGACAACCGTGTCGAGAGTGTTATGTAAATGTTGTGTGAACGACAACTGTGTCGAGAGTGTTATGTAAATGTTGTGTAAACGACAACCGTGTCGAGAGTGTTATGTAAATGTTGTGTAAACGACAACCGTGTCGAGAGTGTTATGTAAATGTTGTGTAAACGACAACCGTGTCGAGAGTGTTATGTAAATGTTGTGTAAACGACAACCATGTCATGTCGTGTTTGTATTCCCATATCTATTATATTTCCATATTTATATTATTTTTTCGATGTTTAAACCAAAAAATGTTATTCATTTAAAATAATATTTAGAATTAATTAAAATTCATTTAGAATTATTCATGTAGAAATTTTTAAAAATAAGTAGATTAATCACTTGTATTAGCCTGGTGTTTGTACAGTGGAATTCTGGGAAGTTACGCGATTAGTATATAAACAGACGGCGATGCGAGGGAAGTAAATCATCCATTTTTACTCGGATCAAGAAGTTTGTCTCGTTTGAGAAAGTTTAAACTGAATTTGTGAATAGAGCTAGATTGACTAAAGCGGTGAAATTTTAATTCCGTCAATCTTTACAATTCAGTCGGATTACGGACTATACCGAAAGTCAATACGAATTGGACTGTGAATTTTTGTTTGAAATTACCCATTCAAACTTCGAAAATTTCTCCATGGGACTAAATTCACCGCCTAGATTAGAATTTTGGATTTCGGATTTGGACACTTATTCTGGATCGTATTATTAAGCACAGGCCAGTACGTTTTTGTAGTGTAAGTTGTTTTGAAGGTTGAAACTGGATATCTGTTATTGCTATTGGATAATTTATTTTGTGTCTAACACATAAGTAGATCATTATAATAAATTAAACAAGCTGCTATCTGTGTCTTTCTGTTGCGTTCAGTCCACATAAAAAACGTAACACGTGTATATACTCCCCCATGTCTAGTTAGGTTTATGGGCGTTATTATTCCAAATTCTTTAATTCAAGGGTTCCCAAACCTTGCCAACTGGCAGACCCTCTCAGCCTTTTCACTGTACTGGCACCCCACACACACACACACATTAAAAACAGTTTTGTAGAAAGTAACTGGTGTATTATACACATGTTTTACTTCCTTTACAGTTTGATTCTAGTTTAAAAAACAACAAAGAAAAGAGATATGAAGATAGAAGAATTCAAAAGTATTTCAAATATCAAAAAAGACTTTGATGTGAAATATGATACTGCTTAACTGAAACAATCTTACAAATTCTTGGGCCAACGTCTGGCAGTGTTAAACAGAGATCTGGTTCCATATTTATTGTACTTCTATTCTATGATTTTATATGTATCAGTTCAACTGTCTTGTTTTTTGCAATTCGCAGGCAACATTGTCAGGTGCACAATAAATTTGCATATTTTATGTTAATTACAATTATTAATTTCTGGATTTGTATATATTACTATACTATTTTTATAATATCTTAGCATTTTACTTTATTCATTGTTCTTTCACTTAAAATGGTGAAATCATAAATTTGATGTATTACTGTGGACAGTGCTCCTAATAGTACCTCAAAGTATTATTAGAGAGCACAATTTGGGAACCTCTGCTTTAATACAAATGTATGAGTGTGTGTACGCATGCACACACATACACACACACCTGTTTGTTGCCCTTTGTATAAATAACATAATATACAGTATGAAAACAAGTATAGAAAGGATAAAGAGGATGAATGATTGGGGAATGATTTGGCTGGTAGTAAGGTGGTACCAGAGGTTCGTGTTGTTGAAGCACCTATTATTAGCCCCAGTACAGAGCAACTCGTTGAAGAGTTTCCTGATGTTTTTCCCGCCTGTGCTGTTACTCGTTCTCAGGAGTCCAAAAAGGATTTATCTTTGTCTGATACGTTCATGTCTCACATCGATGAGATTTCTGACTCAACTTTAAGTTCTACTGATGACTCTAAGACATTTTTCGACTCTCTTCATCGAAACAAACTTATTGAGGAACAGGACAATGATCCTGAAACTCGTTCTCTTCTACAACTGGCTGTTGATGAAAATGAAATAGGAACTGTCCCTATTTGTTACTACCAGAAGTCAGGTGTGCTAATGAGAAAATACAGACCTCCTGACGTTGCTGCTGATGAAGAGTGGAATGTTATTCACCAAATCGTCATTCCAAAATGCTATCGGAATGATATTCTTAGTCTTGCTCATGACCATGTATTGTCGGGACACTTAGGTGCAAGAAAGACCCTAGATCGTATCCGACGACATTTCTATTGGCCAAAGATGCGCCAAGATGTTGTTGACTTTTGTAAAACATGCCATTCTTGCCTAATGACTGGAAAACCAAATCAGGGGATTCCAAAAGCACCACTGCAACCTATTCCTGCCTTTGAAGAACCGTTCTCAAGGGTCATTATCGACTGTGTTGGCCCAATGTCAAAAAGCAACGCAGGAAATGAATACCTCTTGACGATCATGTGTGCTTCTACACGTTTCCCTGAGGCAATCCCTTTGAGAAAAATCACTGCTTCCAACATTGTCAAGGCTCTTGTCAAATTCTTTACCATGTTCGGGATTCCAAAAGTTGTGCAATCAGATCAAGGCTCAACTTTTATGTCCAAGATATTTCAACAAGCCATGCATGAATTAAACATCCATCAAGTTTCGTCCAGTGCATGCCATCCTGAATCACAAGGTATCCTTAATCGTTTCCATCAAAATACTGCCACGAACACTCAAAGAACTGGGTTGAGGGTGTTCCCTTGTTATTGTTTGAAGTTCGTGAGGTTATTTCAGAATCTACTGGATTTAACCCTTTTAAGTTGGTTTAAAAAGACAAATAAACAAAACAAAAAAAAGTTTTCACAAGTTCAAACTTTTTTTTTTTACTTTTAAGGGGAGAGTGTTATGTAAATGTGTAAGTATTTTGTAAACGACGGCATGTCGTGTTATGTTTGGATTTTCATTTCTATTATCTATGTTTCCATATTTATATTATTGTTTCGAAGTTTAAACTAATAAATATGTTGTTATTCATTTAGGGTTACATTTAGAATTTTCTTGAATTAAGTAGACCAATCATATGTTTGTAAATGAAGTTCTGGCGACTACGTGTCTAGACGTTTAGTCTCGTGCAAGAACGGACATGCGCGGATTGCTCTGGAGATCTGTAGAAATTTCGCGGTGTTTCGAGGGGTCTAGGCCTACAATATATAAACAGACGAAGATGCGAGAGGGAAAAAAAAGGAGTCAGACATTAGTTTTATTTCAAAAGAAGAGAGTCAGTTATTTGAGAAAGATTAAGTGTTTGCTGTGATTATTCAACTTGGATTTGTGACTAAAGTTAGATCTACGGAAGCTTTGATTTTATTTCGTCAATCTCTACGATTCATCTGAATTACTGCTTGTGCTGAGAGTCGGCGAATTTATTGAACTGTGAACTGTTTCTGAACTTCTTCATTTAAGCTTCGGAATTTTTTCGTGGGACCAAATTCACACTCTAGACTGGAATTTGAGACTTTCATTTTAGATCATTATATTAGATACAGGCCAGTACCATTTTGTATTGTGATTAATTTTGAAGTTTGAAACTAGTATTATTTTGTTTTGTAATTAATTTCGAATGTTGTAACTTAATATCTGTCACTGTTATTATATAATTTATGTTATATCTGTTATATTTGTTAATAGTTTAGTGTAATAAATTATACAAGCTGTTATTTGTGTTTTTCTGTTGCGTTTAGTCTACGAAAAGCATAAAACATTAAAAAATACGTAACACACGTCTCTAATGTATTAGGTACAACTAGTTTGAGAGATAATAGAATAAATACCACAAAACACCAATTCTACACATCGTCACATCATGGGAATTCCACTTCTGTATTATGTGAAAATAAGTGGTATCATGTTTGATTGTTTACCTTATCGTTGGCTGTCATCCACCTAATCAGAAAGTGTACATAACTATAGAGATTATTAAAACCAAATATACTATGCTGATTAATAGTAGTTAAGATCCTGTTGTGGTTCACAATACTGAAACGTCACAGGACAAACATGTAGAAATAATATTTTTTTGATTGTCAGCGAGATTCCATGTGAAAACTTTTAGCAAGAATTCGTCTTTTTGTTGGAGCTATATGCAATTCTAAAGAGGGCAAATGAAACTGACTGTTTATATCAGAGGTGATTGAGGTATAAATCAGAAACTAAAAGTGAATTTAAGCAATTTGTGGTATTTTCTTTACAAGAGAAATCTTAACAATAACCTTACAGTAAATATAGTTGAGTGTTACCTTTGAAAACAGTAACACGCACATTGACATAAAGTGCTCTCACTGGACATTTAGCTGGCTCAAAACTACTGCTAAAAATAGGTTACTGACCAAAAGGTTTAGATGGGTATTGGACCACACATGATGAAATGAACAGAGCTGGAAATTTATGCTGTTTCAACATCAATCTATATCCAAATAGTTTAGCAACAATCAATGAAAACTTCATTCAGTGGTGGAGAAGAGAACAGTATAACAATGGAAGTACAATATTTACATTGAAGCATGATGGGAAACCACTAAGTTTTGAGCTGCATTTGATCCAATGGTATTTTCATTCTGTACAAAATAAGTCACTTTATGACTACCAAGAGTTAGTTACATGGAGACATTGAGTGTGGTGAACCAGTATGTTGACAGTAAAGAATCTGATATAACTCTCACATCCATGGCTTGGTCTCCACAGACCTTTAACATCATTCATATTGTATTGGTTTATGTGGAAACTGAAAACTTGAAGTAAAATAATTTGGCTGAAATGAGGGAGTTAACACAGGATATTTGGAAAAATAATTACAATTAGCAGCATGAAAACTATTGTACATTTACAGCAAACAGTTTGCAATCGGAAATACCAGTGCATGGTCGAAGTTGATTTTTTCTTTGTATCAGACTGAAGAAAAGTACTTTTTTAAATACTTTAATAAACTGAACAAAAACTAGTCTTCAATTAACAAATTTAGTCACGATAATACAGTGGTACATCAGTTCTCCAACTTAATCTGTTCCAGAAGGCTGTTTGAAAACCGAATCATTTTTCCCCATAAATAATACTATAAATTAAATTAATCCATTACAGACCTCCAAAAATTATGCATTATCAAGCATTTTAAGTGAAAATATTGCTTATTTATACCTGTATAATACTTACATGCATAAAGTCAACCACAAAAATTATGAGCACAATAAAAAAACAATAAATGAAAATTTAACTGCAATCTACCTATGCAGAGAAGAGCTGATGGCGTAAGTGAAAGGTGGTGAGAAACATGGAGAGTAGGACGGCTATTATTGTTTGGAAGGGGAGTCACCTTCCATAAAAACGTCATGTAACGTTTTTCTCTTTTTCTCTCTCTTTGCACTGCTACAACATGCTTGAGACTCACTGGATCTATTTCTCACTAAAAACCTGTCTGATAAGATTTGTTTCTGCCTGCATTTTAAAATGTTTCTGAAGTAAGACATGGCATTGTCATTGAAAAGGTTTATGCTGCAGTTTGCTACAGCTTTGTCAGGGTGAAATTTTCCACAAAACTTTGTAACTTTCCGTTTTCATACTTTCCTTGATTAGTAAACTAGGAACATCCTCCTTTCCCTCCTCCTCATCTGAAGACACTTCTTCAGTGTTGCCTTCTGTTGCTGCTCCTTCTGAAGGTCTTCCATAGTGAGCTCAGTGTTGTGTTCTTCCACCAACTCCTCTACATCATCACCACTCACATTCAAGCCTATACATTTTCCTAGTGAAAAAATACCCTCGACAACAAGCTCAGCCTCAAAGCCTTCAAAATCTCTATCTGCTACTGAGTCCGGCTGCAATTTCTTTCAGGTTGAGTTCATGGTCCTCAAAGACACTTCCTTCTAGGCTTTGTAAATGATTCTCAAGCAATAGAGATTATTAAAGTGATTTTTCCAGAACTTTCTGAGGGTTAACTCTGTGTCAGAGGTCACTTCAAAGCACCTTTGAAACAGTGCTTTGGTGTAAAGTTTCTTAAAGTTCGATATAACTTGCTCGTCCATTGGCTGAATGAGAAGAGTCGTGTTAGGGGGCAAGGGCTTTATAGTAATGTAACTGTACTTCTCCACCAACCCATCCTCCAAGCCTGGTGGGTGAGCAGGTGCATTGTCCATAAGAAGAAGGGCCTTGAGTGCCAACTGTTTTTCTGTGAGGTAATTCTTTACATTTGGGGCAAACACTTTATGCACCCACTCCATTAAAAAAATGCCTGGTTACCCAAGCTTTACTATTAGCTCTCCATATGACATTTAGTTTTCTTTTCAGGACATTATTTTTAGTAAAAACAATTGGGTTTTCAGAATGATAGGTACACAAGCAAAGGCTTAAGTTTTAAGACCCCACTTGCATTATTACATAACAATAGAGTTAGCCTGTCCTTCATTGGCTGTGTCCTAGCAGTGACTTCTCCTCCTTGGTGTTGTAGGTCGTCTTTGGCATTTTCTTACAAAAGAGGCCTGTGTCATCACAGTTGAACACTTGTTCAGAAATAAAACCCTCAGCTTCTACATAATCCTTAAATTCCCAAACAGATTTATCAGCAGCACCCTCCCCATGTCTCACGAAGCTATGTATGTCACTTCTCTTCCAAAATTTTTCAAACCACCCCTACTAGCCTAAAAGACATCACTTGGATCAGCACTCATTCCAGGGGTGTTTTTTAGGTCAGCATAAAACTGCTTTGCTTTCTCACAAATGATGGTCTCAAAAATGCTATCACCAGTTTACTATTTTTCGTTTACCCAAATCAACAAGTTTTTATACCTCTTCCATTGTTTGTGATCTTTGTTTCATAAGCACAATCACTCCTTTTGCAACAACACCTCCTTTATTTTTCAGTATGGTGCAGACTGCAGACTTTGCAATTCCAAACTGTGTAGCAAGGTCAGACAAGCGAATGCCAATCTTATATTTCGCTATGAGATCTTTTTCACCTCTATTGTGGCTCTGACAACTTTTCTTTTTGGATTGCTGCTTTCATTATCCTTCTTTGATTCTATGATGACATATTTAATCAGAATATTCAGGAAAAAAAAGAAAAACGAAATGTTCACAACAGATTTTAGTGGGGGGTGTGGACTAAGAGACAGGTGTGGGTAAAATATTTTGGGCAAACTTGGCATGGGCCGAAAATGGTCGAAGGGTCGTTTAACTCCTCATTCAAGTTATTTCAAGGGTTTAGGCCACAACAGCTTTGTTTGGGAACCAAGACATATTTTTGTCAAACAATATGTTTGAAAACCTAATAGTTCAGGAAGGGAGTCATTCAAGAACCGAGGTACCACTGTATTTGACTTCATTTTATATGTCATTATTCCATATTTTAAGTAAGTTATGGATTCCACGTGAACAAAATTCTTTGAAATTGGATTCAAAAACAATCTTATGCCAGTTTTGAGTTTTTACAAACCTTTCTTCATCTTAGTAATGCTGTGAGGATCTTAAAATATGATAATCAGATGGAGCAGTATCTAGTGAATAGGATCGATGAGGTACAACTTCCCATTTTAAGGCCTGAAGTTTTTTCTTGGGTCATTTACAAATGTGTAGGATTCAAAACACAATCTCAAGTCGTGCAAAAACTAATGAAGTTCTTTTCCTTATCAGTGCTTGGTGTTAGCACTTCAACTGATGACAATATCTTTCAGCTGTGATTTGGATAAAAAATTTTTGTGAGAAACTGCACTTCCCAGATCCCACCAAACACAAGGCAAAACTTTTTTTTTTGGATATAAGCCATTCTTCGGTATTGGTACAGGTGTGTAACAGAGATTCAACAATTGTCTTTTTCGTTGAGTATGCTCATAACAAAAAAAACACTTCTCGTTGTCAGTAACAATTCTTTCCAGAATTGGTTCATGAGCATTGCTTGTTGTAAAAGATCAACAAATAGTGTCTCTCTCAACATGTTAATTATCCGAAAACTTGTGTCTAGGCAAGTTTTGAAACTTTTCCAGTTTTGTAGATGTAGGTAATGATTGTTACATGGAGCTGTTGAGCCATTTCTCACATAGTCAACTTTGGATTGCTTCAAATATTAAAATATTGACATTGAGAAAAAGACTAAATTTGCAAGTTTCAAAGAAGGTTCTGTTCTTTCAGATTACCTCTCCTGGGATCTAAACATCCACCCACGTGTTTACCGTGTGTGGTGACCCATGAAGGGGAGGAGAGGATTCTGTTGGTTGGGAGTCCAGCCATAACACACCACTTTGACCTTGAATTCCTATAGACAGGCAGCCTCTTGGATCAATCAACTGGTCCACTTGGGCTATGGTCAACCAGGTACCAGTGTTGAAAGTTCTCAACAGGTATTGTGGACTTTGTGTCTGAAGCAGGTGTTTGGGTGTAGTGCTCACAAAACCCTGTCGTTGCTGCAGTGTCCTTGGTTGACATTGTAGTGCATCTCCTCATAGGGGTCAGAGGGCACCAAAACTTTTTTCTAATGGATCCTCCAAACAAAAATTTAAATAAAATAGTGAAAAACAGTCAATAGGAAGATTCTGATCAGCAATGTTCAACATCTGTACCACCAGTTGTGCCTCATTTTCTTATCCTACATTCTCTTTCAGAGAAACCTTGAGGGCAAATGTCCTCCTTTTTTATTCAGAAGGGACTGTAGGGGCTTACTAGCTCTCCAAAGTCAGAAAAGAAGCTTTGATTTGAAGACATATCAGTGGAAACATCCAACAGTTATTGTTGAGAGGGATTTGAAGAACATCCCCGAGTCAGAGATTTTAGCTGGGTTCTCCACTCGAGTTTCTGCAGCGAGGCGTATCTCCACTCACAAAGATGGAGTTACATTACCGAACAATATCCTCATTCTGACATTTACATCACCACGTGCACCTGCCACTATCAAGGCAGGTTATCTTAATTGCAGGGAACAGTTGTACATTCCAAACCCTCTCTGATGTTTCCAGTGTCAGAGGTTCAGTCACGTTATAGTTGCCTGACATACGCCACTTGACACACCCTTCAAGGCCGTTGTCATCTGTGTTTCCTTGGGTCGTACTTTCACTGTTTGTTCTCTCTACCTGTCGCCTGGGTCCCTCGAATCAAACGACCTCTTCTCGCCCACCCAGTGTGGGTTCCGACAACAGAGCTCCACCATGGACCAGCTGATTTTACTTGAAACATCAATCAGAGAAGTTTTCTCAAACGACATCTTGTATCAATACTCTTTGACATTGAAAACGCTTATGATACAACATGGAGGTATGACATTTTGTGAGACCTCCATATAGATGGGTGATGTGGTCACTTGCCCATTTTTATTAAAACTTTTTCAATAGACAGGAGATTCCAAGTTCCTGTGGGTTTGAAACTTTCTTGTTCTTTTCTACAGGAACTTGGAGTCCCTCCGAGCTGTGTTTTGAGTGTCACACTTTTCAGTGTAAAGATTAATGCCATCACTGAACAACTCCCTCTTACTGTTGCAAACAGGCTCAATGTCGATGGCTTTCATATCAGTCATCGAACATGAGGTATACTGAGTGGGAGCTAGACTGTTATAAAAACAAAGTAATTTTTCATATTTTACTTGGGTGCTTCACACGATTCTTTGTTTGTATACCCCCTTGCTCGAGAGTACATAGAACAATTTTTTGGTCTGCACTTTAAGTTTATCCTACTGCTGGTTATGCAGATTACTACTGCCAACTATACAGTTAAAATATTTAATGAAGATCACAACACTTTTTTAAATTTTGTGTAAAATATAAAAATCAGATTACATTTGTGAAATTGCCTACTTATAAGTGGAGGAAATTGATAAAGACAACGAATTTCATGGTATCATTAGTTTTTCAACAGTGTATAAATGTTTACAAGTAACTCCTCTTAGGAATTAAAACCAATAATCCTATCACACACGTAACTGGAAGAATTCAATGAAAGTATTTATATTTAAAAGAGTATTTTAAATGTATGTTCTATTTATCCTGTATATTTTCATACATGTCCACTACAAATGTTTGGTACCTTCATTATTTTGTGCCATTTACATTTTTGACAAGCAATTACATCTGCATACCTACTCTTTTATAACAGAAAACAAATTTTGAGGGACATAATACTTTTGGTATAAACATTTTTGGTATAAAAATGTAAAATATTTTTTGAAAACAAATATTAGTATCATGAGAAAGAGTAAGAAAAAGAAAAAATCATCTGTCTATGAAATCTTACACACAACAACATGCACACTATATTTTATCAGGAACACTATTTAACACAAGTACAGAAGGAATGAAATTTCTGATTTTTAGAAACTGAAATAATGTTCATGCTGAAGGAACTTCAAACAAACCTTCTAATTAAGGGATGTTCCACAACCAATAGCGATTCAAATTGGCTTTAAATAAAAGTTTCCACTTTTATACTTATAGTATAGTGAATATAATTATCTTGATACTTTAAGTCCTAAAACGAAATCAAATTCCTCAAACAAGAATTGTTGAACCCTTTACAAGTGAAATATATTTATCTATAACTTGGTTATCACATTCAAAATTTATTTTCCTTAAACTTTTGTCCAGAGTAAAACACCAGGTTAATATTTCCATAATAAATACAACCAGTAAAACTTTTTATTAAAATTTTATCTATATTGGAGCAAACGTAGTCATACATAGTCTTAAGTTGTTTCAGAAAGTCACCTTATTCTTTAAAACTAGTTCATGTGGCTATTTACGCTTATATGGACGGGTGAATGTAATTAAATTAAAAGAAAAATAGTCTAAAAAAACGAGATTAGACAGTTTGTATCTCTAGATTATTTTTGAAAGCGTTATAAGAACTAGGAAAACAAAGTATCTGTGAAAAACCTATTATCTTCTTTTCCAAAAGACTGATAAAGATTTGTCAACGAAAGTTGTATATTTGTAAAAAATAATGTTAATACTTCCAAATAACACACAATAAGAAAACAGAATAAGAAAATAAATGATTTACTAACTCAGAAAATTATCTTAGGCGTCGTTTCTTTCCTTCCATTTAACTAATTACACAGGCCTGTAATGGTTTTATTGTCTTGAATTTTTTGCACATTCTACACTAATCCCTGTACACTGAATCCAAAAATAATATCTATTTTTCTCCATCACGTACAGATTTTTCATAAAACGTCGTGTGTACAATTAAGTAAGCAAATCATTTTCTTTGAAATCGTGTCATATTTTGTTATACTTAAGATTATAATAACCAATAGCTATAGGTTTCTCTAGACCAGTCGTGATGTGATAGTCTTGTCGACCGTCCTGGAACCCTCTAGAAATGTACCACTAGCATATAAACGGTTGACAGACCTCATGACGTGTCATTTTTGTGTACCTTTTGTATGTGCACTTTGACATTATTGTTTTCAATATTATTTATTCGTCGCTATGGCAAAATTATGTTGTGTAAATAACCTAAACATATTTGATATATTTATGATAAATGTATTTTAAATTTGACCTCAATACAAGTGTTTTTTCCATCCCGATTTCTAATAAAACGTTTTATAAAAAAGCGAAGATTACCTTCGAAATCTGTGTAACTGAATTAAAAAATATTAGTTTTATAGCTATAACTTCTATTACGATGTTTATATTTGCAATTAAATTAATTGTTTACATTTATGGCTAAATACATATGCTTAATTAGTTCATAATTAAAAGAAACTACAAATCTTGTGTTTTTTATACTGGTTTACTGGAAATTTCTTGGTATCGACTGTAACTGTACAACATTTTAAAGACCTCTTATCTGCCGTAGATAAAGCCCAATGAAGGCCAAGTCCCATTTTCTCTTTGAAGAGCGCTTATTATCAACTGTCATTGTCCATTATCATTACGTTGAAAGTAGATATTAAATTATTAAAATGAATTTCACATCGTTTAATACTATTTTATAAATACATCAATACATGAATTCTTAAGCAATGTATCAAAGAGATGACTTACACAAACAGACCCGTCTCTTAACAGATTGTTTAATGTTTGATATAAACAGCAAAAGAAAAGTCGATTAGTTTAAATTTTATTAACAATTTATGAGAGTTCCAAATCTGACAAAGCCACACGAGGTGTTTGCGCTAATAGTCGCTGATCTTGGATATATAGATAAGAGAAAGGCAGCTGGCAAACATCATCAACCAACAACAGGCTTAGTGCAGAGCGTGATGTTTTGAGGTTGTTGTTTTTTTAGCTGTTACAGGATACGAACCTGGAAATTTCTGCTTTACAATCCAGCATGATAATCATCTAGCCTTGCTTGGTCAACTGGCACAGAACAAGTAAAATGAAATAACACAAAATAAGTGGACTTTGTAATAACGAGTCTTAAATTTCTAAAAAAAAAAAAAGAATCAAAGCGTTTTCTCGAGATCAAGTGCCTCATAAACGGGAGGGAATCCAGCTCTAAGTAGGCCTGGCAAGGCCAGGCGGTTGGGGCGTTCGACTCGCAATCTGAGAGTCGCGGATTCGAATTCCCCTCACACAAAACATGCTCACTCTTTCAGCCGTGGGAGGCGTTATAATGATAAGGAAAATCCAACTATTTGTTGGTATAAGAGTAACCCAAGAATTGGTGGTTAGTAGTAATGTCTAGCTGTCTTTCCTGTAGCCTTACATTGCTAAATTAGAGATGGCTAGCGCAGACAGCCCCCGTGTAGCTTTGTGCGATAATTCAACACAAATAGACCAGGTCTTAGTGGACTCAGCGCCCCACTGTAGAAACTTTTAATGGCTTCACTTTTAAGTCTTAGAGATATTTGTCAGTAGAAATCTCGAATTATTTCTCACAGTCTGCTAAGGCTTAATCATTAAGACTTTTCACTTCGCATTCACTTTATATTTTAAACCAAACAGGAACTATACTCCGTTATTTTGAAATATAGTCTATTTCATGTCATGTTTTATAGGAACTTTGAACCTGCAATAATCGATATAGGTATGTGATACAAACTTAAAATTTGAATACTTCAAAATACGTAACTGCGCAGTTTTAACCATTATTACTTTTATTTAAATGAAAAATGTATTTTAGCTGCCTTTAAGTTTTAATTTTGTTTATGTTCTGGAGTCATTCAAAATTAATAAATTAAAATAAATGATATACATGAAAATTTATTTCTAGCAAATAACATAGAATGGTGAACACATTTTACATAGCTGAAGTATTTGGTATTCGAATAAAGCGTTCCCCATTGCTTAAAAACTTTTGCTGGGGTTTGAACCAAAAAATGGAACTACTATTTACACTTATAGCGTACTCGCAATTAAACCTTTAAAGTGTTTGTTTTTCATTTCGCAGAAAGCTACTCGAAGGCTATCTGTGCTAGCCGTCCCTAATTTAACAGTGTAAGACTAGAAGGAAGGCATCTAGTCATCACCACCCACCGCCAAATCTTGGGCTACTCTTTTACCAACGAATAGTTATGACGCCCACATAATTGAAAGAGTGAACATGTTGAATGTGGCGGGGATTCGAACCCGAGACCCTCGGATAACGAGTCAAACGCATTAACCCACCTGGTCATGCCGGGCCAAAGTTTCGCAAAAACTGAGTCTTCTGTTCTGCAGCTTCCCGGCACGTTGACCAATTGGACATGACTGACCACTACCGAAAGACATAAAAATAATAATTGAATTTAATAATTTACCGACCATCTTATCAAAGAAACAAAACGAAATTCTACAAATTTATTTTCCGTAAAATAAAAAATATATATCATATTTTTGTTGTTGTTGTTTTCTTCTATTTTCAAAGATTTTTCTTAAGGCCAAAAATGTGTTTGTCAGAAAACTTGGAATTATGGTTAACATATTAGTGCTTTACATTAAACTGATTTGAAGTTAAAAGTGTTTATTGAATTTAGTCATTCACCAGTAAAGGTTAAACTCACTTTATTAATTAATATAATTTTGAATGACAGAAAGATCAACGAGAAATTTTATAAACAGAAAAAAATATTAATTTATATGAATATTTAATTAAGTTTCATCTCTGCTTTACTGTCCATTACCTTCACAAATTTCTCTTGAACAAACTACCAATTTTGTGTTTTTAATGGAATTATGCTATTTCTCTAATTATATTTTTATATCAAGCGACATTTGAGTAACATAAGAGTTTTGCATATTCCTTTTCAAGTCTGTAATAAAAGTTGTTTCAATTATTAAGCACACCATTTTCTCTTCATCAAGCCAGTCGTCTAATACAAGTGTGAATTTTAAGCTCGTGCGTCTAAAGTGCCTTAAAAATGTTTTTATTTGTTTATGTGGAGTCAGTTTCCTACAGCCTTAAAACTGTATTCTAATTTATGCCAAAGTTGAGCAGTTCCTTAATTTTTTTCGTTATAAAATGAACCAAATGACTATAAGTAACTTCCCATCATCACAACATTGGGTAATAAAAATAGAACAATTTGTCCATTGTTTCTCTTCAAATCACCAAATTTATACTTACTAGTTTTTTTCTTGTATATACTATTTTTACTGACATGTGATACGAATACTTACCGCGATAATTGCTGGGTACACTTACTGTAACATTACCTGATCCTGTAACTGGTAACAACAGTATTAAAATAAGTCTTCCGAGTGCCATCAGCAAAGTTACAAAGTTCGAATTCGGTGTTGTTGTTTTTTGTAGAGTTAAGTGACTTTTTTCACAACAACTCTTTCCTTTAAGAGTCAAAACTACCATTAACGTTCTAACAGATATCAAACAAGCCGGGAACTATTTTACTTTACAGTAAAAATGGCAATATTTTACGAACTAACTATCAAGATTGGAAGTACAAGTAAATGCACATTCCAACAGTTTATGTTTAAAGAGAAGTAATGCGTTATATTCTCCTGCTGGAAATAATGTAACTGAGAGAACAGAATAAGCTATCCATAAGTAGGGAGAAACTGGGCAAACTTTGATCATCTTAAAGATACTGTGCATAACATTAACATAGCATTAAGGTTATTGATCGAAAACGAGCGACTGTTTCTCGATCTCTGATTGGTATGTTCTGTGTAAAGGTCTTTCATAAGATGTACGAAGAGTAACGTAAAAATAAGTAGTTATGTTTCACGTGAGGTTTTTTCTTCATTTTTGTTCTTTCATAACACGAGAAGAACTGAAAATCATTTTGTCAAACATAATACATTAATTCCTTTTTCAATCGCTTGTTTTTTGTTTGTTTTTGGAATTTCGCACAAAGCTACACGAGGGCTATCTGTGCTAGCCGTCCCTAATTTAGCAGTGTAAGACTAGAGGGAAGGCCGCTAGTCATCACCAACCACCGCCAACTCTTGGGCTACTCTTTTAACAACGAATAGTAGGATTGACCGTACATTATACGCCCCCACGGCTGGGAGGGCGAGCATGTTTAGCGCGACACGGGCACGAACCCGCGACCCCCGTATTACGAGTCGCACGCCTTACGCGCTTGGCCATGCCAGGCCTTTTCTAACACGTGTTGCAATTTCAATTAGTAGATACTGTGTTTGAAATAATAATCCATGTGTTACGTTTTTTTATGTTTTATGTTTTTCGTAGACTAAACGCAACAGAAAAACACAGATAACAGCTTGTATAATTTATTACAATAAGCTATTATATATATGACAGATATAACATAAATTATATAACAACAATGACAGATATTCAGTTTAAACCTTCAAAATTAATTACAATACAAAATGGTACTGGCCTGTATCTAATAATATGATCTAGAATGAAAGTCCAAAAGTCCATATTAGAAATGCAAAATTCCAGTCTAGGGTGTGAATTTGGTCCCACGAAGAAATACCGAAGTTTGAATGGAGAATGACGAAGTTCTTTTTACGGTGTTTTCGATGAATGTTTCAACTTCTCGTTTTCCGCTTCGGTCTCCCCTAAACAGTCCTGTACGTGTTGATTTTCAGTATAACCAGTAATTCGAATGAATCGTAAAGATTGACGAAATAAAATCACAGCTTCTGTAGATCTAACTCTAGTCACAACTCCAAGTTGAATAAACTCACAGCAAACACTTAAACTTTCTCAAACGAATGACTGACTCTTTCCTCTTGCACGAGACTCGACGTCTAGACACTAGACCGCCATACAATTCCGTTT